>JAQMRL010000006.1:59634000-59694000 GCA_035578175.1 Catonia carolina
ACATACTTTTCCTTGATTTGGCTACAAAAATAAAGATTATATCTCTTAAATTACATTAACAAATTTAAAATATACTCCTCAATTGTATATTTAGACATTAAAAAAAATATTTAAGTCAGTAATATTTTTAAATAATATCTGATAACGTTTTATGAATGAACAGAAATAAACATTAAGATTTAAAGAAATAAAAAGTGTAGGTACATAAAAATTTGTATGGGAATTGATTAATGTTATTTTAATTAATTATGAAGTCCTAATTTTATTATTTTAAACAAAAAGTAACTGTTAATTTCAAGAAAACATATTTAATTAATTATCTGAACCTTAAAATTTTACGAGTTCACATGTACTAAACAACGAATGATTTAAAAAAACTGTTTTCTTTTGTTTAATTAAATACAAACCTTATACAGTAGGTTATGTTTTTTTTAGTAGTGATAATCTGTAAAATGTTAAATTTACATTAAAATTCTACAAGTTTTGTAAATTTCAAACAATTTTAATTTTTATGAAATATTCTATTTGAATATTGTTGTTTTAGTTATCAAATCGCAGCTTTAATTTATTGTTTTGAAAAACTAATGTCATTTTTAATTTTTTTTTAATCCATAATGTGTGTAAGTTGCAATCTGTTCAATTTAAGAACAATAAGCAACCCCATAACACAATTAATTAGATGAGGATGGTATGATAGGTTAATTAGGTGCAGTTTTGTACAGACTCAAGCTGACCATTCTTGATGATTATTTGAACCCCAATCATCAATGTACACTGGTAACCACTGTCTAGTACTCAAATCTGTATAGAAATAGCTACCTTTACTAGGATTTCAACCACAGGACCTTTATCTTCAAAATCAGCTGTAAAACAGCTGATTTTACTCATAGAAATAACTTTACCTGTAGAACAAACCGGTAGGTTTATTGTCATATACAAGTTAATATATTTTATTTATGTTAGTAAAGTTTATTTATTTATATTGTTACTTTTTATATAGAAGCCCTAATATGGCATTTTTTTTTTTATAGCTTTTATTTGTTATTGGGAACTGTACATTTTTGACAACTACCCAATTTGATCGCTGCTTTTGCTGTATTTTTGATGTGAATAAGGCATGAGTTTGAACAGGGACCCCCAGTAGAGTTTGTTCATGAATGACTGTCAGCTGGTCACCATACAAAGTCGCTTGCCCAACCGGTGTTACTTAACAATTAATAGCGACTTACTACCAGCTGACTGACTGGGCTGGCCTGAAGGCCAATATGGCATTTTATATTGAAAAATATAATTTATTAAAAACTTTTTAACAAAGAAAATAAAAAGAAATTAAATTTATGTTTTTTTTTTATAAATGCTACTAGATATACAAAGTCAGAGAGGTCAGAGAGGTGGTAGTCAGAGAGGTTTGCAGTTCTAACAAAAATGTTGTATTAAAACCATTAAGTAACTTAGTTAATTGTACTAGGAAAACTACTTGTTTCATCAAAATAATGACTAAAAATTATTAATTGATAAATATGAGTCGTAAACCAAGCCTTTATTTTATAATTTACAAAATAGAAGGTCATTTGGTTGTTATAAAATCTATTCTCAATATTATACTGTTGTTATAATTTTAGCTACTTTAAAATAAATTAATATTTTAAGTATATCCTATTAAAATATGGTACTTAAGAAAACATGTGGTTTATACTCAATAAAAATTAAAATAAAATACCGACTTATTAAAGTGCATTGAATTTAAATTAAAACAAAGAAAACTAACACTTATACATTATATTTTATTGCCATACATCATTCATGTTCTGGTTTTAGCAGGATATAATATAAAACCAGTACCTAACCTAAAAATAATAATCATTCAAAAGCGATTACGGTTAGAACAATAAAAACAAAATAATACAGATGGCATTGATCTGTCTTGAATATTAATGCAAGACGTTTTCTGCGAGTACATTATCTATATATTATTTATCTATTTTACATATATCTTCATTAATGTTCTAGATTAGTTGTTTTCCTAACGAATTTTTAGTTATAGATTTGAGTATTTTTATATTAGGATCCTGTTGGTAATAGGTAATAATTAGGTTTATTAGATTTAATTAAAATAATAATATTATTATTAAATTGTGGGTAGGTAATATAGAAGAAGGTCAAATTTGTAATCTTAATGGGTACCGACTATATTCTAATATGTAATTTATGTTATTGTACATTAAGTCCTGTTCACACTTCAAAGTCGAGCAATTCCTGACTGAACTAATGGTAACAGTTAATGGGAAGAAATGTAAGTATTTGCAGTTACAAAAACATAATGTGCGGGAAAGTATAGAAGTGGATGTCTTTATACAAAATGGTATAGTAGAACATGTACAAATAATGAAGTTTCTAGGAGTGTTACTAGATAAATATTTCGTGGTATTTTTATACGGATCAAATCTGTGGTAAATTATCATCCGAGGTATTATTTGCGTTAAAAAAAATTTCTAGATACTGTTCTGAGAAAAGGTATAAGTCCGCGCACAGCACATACAATATGTACAAATCTGATTTGATTTTTTTTTATATGTAGGCTATTGCTATTACGTATCATAAGTAACAAAAACTACAAGAAGTTATACTGATATTTAATTTTAAAAATCTTATTTCCTCATTAAATAGGTTAATTAATTTCAATATGCAAATTTATTTACCCACCTTATATTCTAATAAAAGAATAAAATATAATTTACATAACAATTTCTTCAGTATTATTGTGTATTAATAATTTATTAATAAAACAGTACACTAGATATTACCAATAATCCAAATAAGGTTAAGAACACACAACATACTGTAATGTTCAATGTTTGTTTACATTAGTATTGTTAAAAAATGTATGATTGTATACATTTATTTATTATTTAATTACAATAAAATAGTTTACATTACTTTTAAAATAAAAATTAGTTATGCATGACAGTACAAAATAACTAATATAAACTAATTAGTTTATTTAATTAATTATGATCAGTTCATAAACGATACGTATGTAATACGGTACGTGTAATGCGGGAGTAAGTTAATTGACATTTATTGAGTTAGTTTATAAGTATAATTAATTAATTTGTTATTTATTTTCTTGTATTTCAATTTATCCTATTAATTGGAATGTTTAGAATGTTTATTTCTAAGGTTAATGTTAAAATTGTTATCCGTTTTAATAGTGTACTAGGCTATATTGTTTTTATTCAATCCAAGAACATAATAACTATAGCAATAGCACAGTAACTAAGCTCATTTTTTGGTATTTTGGAAATAATTCATATAGTTTTAAAAATTTATCACACTTTTCCTACAGCTGTCTAAATAACATATCAAAAATTCCCCCCGCTCTTGGACTTGACCTTCGCCTCCCATTTTGGTAAATTTGTATCCTTCATTAACTTCTTTATTTGCAACGGTTAGTCTAAATTAAAAAATTCAAAATAAACTATGTGTATAGATCAAAATTCTCTACAAAAAAGTGTAAGCATTTTTTCGGTACTACATTGAGTAGGTAAACTGTTATTCATCTAAGTGGAATTCAACGTAGCCATTGCCCTCTATATTAGAGAACTAGAATTATAGCGGCAGCAACGACGTACCGCGTAAACTGAATCTGTAGGCTCAAGCCCTTTCCTGCAGCCGCTCCAGTTAGATTCTAACATCGTCCTTATGCTACAAGAATAGATTACAAGGTAAAAAAGAGAAACGGTTATATCAATAAGAAAGTGATACCGACTTGTGAAATTATTACCGGTTTTGAAAGAAAGGCTAAATTTTAGTTGAAAACTTTATACGTTTAGAAAAAATTTAAAGGAAATTGGGTTTAAGTGGAAAAAAGTCAGTCACAACAAAGTATATTAATTGAAAGACAACAAGTGGTTAACTAACGGTACAATTGAACGGTAGTGAACTATAGTTTTTCACTGTTGAGGTTGGCAGCACTGACAGATTTCTCTTTCCATCCTTACAACCCATCCATACGCAAAAGGCATTCTCGTGACTCACTATCTATACAAGAGATAGCGACAGACGGTTTTTGGATTTGTAATCTACTCAAAAAATTAGTGGGCCTGACTTGGGTTTGAATTCAGGTTTCGACTGGAAGTGGACCAAAACCGGAAGCCAAGAAATCAAAATTGGAATTTGGAAACAAAAATAATGTCATTTAATTCCTCTTAAAGAGTAGATACAGAAATCACTAATAGGTTTTGCCGTAGATCAGAGGTAAGCCTTTTTAAAAATTGCCTCCAGCCATAAGAGACTCGGAAAGGATTTTTTTCAAGGTAGTTTATATTTGGCAACAATTTTCAGTTATACTAAATTACTCTTATACAAAACCCCTTGCTGACTCATCTGTTGTATTATCCAATTCTTCAATGGTGTATAATTAGCGTTCATTTGTATGGTAAATTTTTATTTGCTCACAAATTGAAATTTTCCAACCTTCCATACAGTACCTAATGTATTGATAATTCAAAATAGAGGTTTGTTTGTAAAATAGTTCTTTGTAAAAGAAAACTTATCATTTTGTATTGTAACTGCTTACATTAATTTTTAAAAACTGTAAGCAATTTCAATAATTAAGTATCAGGAAAATATATATAAATTTTTGATCATTTCTGTGTTTTTTATAATAAATTAAGTAACATACAAATGTGAAACAGTAACAGAACAAGGTGTTCACATCTAACATACCTAACCCTATTTTTATTTTATATTTCTTTGTTTCACAAGTATAATTAATAATTAAACCCAATTATTTCCATAACCTTGATAATAACATAGCATAAATATTATGTTGAAAAATGTTTTTAATAGTTTATTTAAAGCCACTATATAGGTTTAATTAATTAATTAAATTTTATTAGACTTTTTATTTATTTATTTATTCTTTATATTACACAATAAATGTCCGATTATTAGGTATGTAATTATTACCAATTTCTTAGATGTAATCACAGTGTTTAGTTTGAATTATGGGAAAATATTAATGTATAAAGAAATAGCCATGTGCACAGTTCTTTGTAATATAAAATAAATTTAATGAGAATTGAAGCTGCTTAAATTGGAATATAATTAACAAGAAATACAATAGTCTTGTCAATTTTAACTGTAGTTCAATAATTTCAACCTTGTTGCGTTCATGAGTGGTTGTGCATAAGAGACTGATTATGTCTCCTCTTAAGAAGATAGCCTGGTCTGAAATTTATTTTTCTCTATAATTGAGATACAATGTTTATCTTCCGCATATATATTTACTTCAATTTGGCATTGAGCAAGTAGACATTTTTGAAAATTTTCATTTCGCCCTGAAAATAGTGGGGAGGGATGAAAAATACAGGATTTTGCTATTTCAGTCATATCTTATGTGAAAATATAATCCTATTGACATGACTCTAAAACAGTACTATAAAAGAAGAAATTTTGTTCTATGCATTCTAGTATTTTGTCTCCTTAAATTCTTTGTATTGATCAAATACTTTTTTTTATTTCTATTTAGGAAATTCACAATCTGTTGGAAACAATCAGTGAAAGCGATAACATAAAATTTGGAAAAAATTAACATGGTAAACAAACGTGAGTGGAGACAGTCCAGTGACAGAACACCGACGTGAATAGATAAGTGTAGCATTAAGTGCAGCATTTAGAAAATTGTAATGGATAGTCAATTACAGTACTACATTAATTGATGAGGTCCCGGCTCCATCAACGTTTCAGACGTCTTATTGAATTGTTTGGAAGAGTCTGCGTAGCCAGATTTGAGATCAATGGGTTATGTTGTGTCATAAAGATACAAAGGAGGACAGATACGTTTACACAGGGTAAATATAACATGAGACGTTTTTGTAGTGTTGACTTTGATCCCCGATTTACTTTGATCCATCAAATACTGGAATGTTTTTTCTTCTTTTACACTAATATTTTTAAAAAAATTATTTAATCTGATTAATTTATAAATTTTCATAAAAGCAAATGATTTTTCTGGATACTAGAATCCATAGAATAGATAATTCTGAACACTTTAAAAAAGACCCACAAGTAAAACAAAAATTATGTGCATTTTAGTGTTCATGGAATAAAAAAAATTCAGTAGCGGTAAATGAAGAAATATATTAGCGCTTTTTTGTACATCTAAATCTAGTGTTAAATCCCTCTACTCCGTATTGAGTACCTTCTTTTACTTTTAATTTGTAACCAATATAGTTCTGCTATCACATGAAAGTGCATGAACTAATACACAAAATTAGAACCTTTGAAATGGTGAAAAAAGTACATTTCTATTCGTTTTAGTTTTTGACATAGATACACCAATTTGAGAAATGATCTGTTTTCTCGTGGATAAAGGCAAAAACATCAGAGGATGACCTGTGATTATTATGTTTTTGTAGTATTTCCAGTAATTTCATAAACAAACAATATTGCACCATTAAAAAGAAGAGATTTCAAAGTACAAAAATGTATTCTAAAAAAAAAATTGATAAAAATTTAAAAAATCAGTATTTTTGACCAGCTTCCCCCTTAAATCTGCCCCTCAAATTTCCATGTAAGGAGAGTCCATACAGCTTAAACCCAAAAAAAAACTTTAAGATAACCAACGAACAACTCCATTTCCTTTTTGGTTAATTTTCCAACTTGAAGCAAAGTGCACAAGTACTACTAGTGTTTCAATAACTTTAACCTTTTAAAATTAAAAACCTTTCGCAAATATCTTCATTAGTGGAGTTTGTATTGAAGACTGAATGTGTCAATAAATCTTAAATCTGCCCCTTTAATTCCCATGTAGTGTTTAAGGACAGTCCATACAATTTTTATTTATTTATATTTTAATCTCTATGTGTGTACATTGCAATTTGTTCAATTTAGAAAAATAAGCAACCCCATGACCCAATGAGATGAGGATGATGTGTATGATGTACAGTCTTGTACAGACTCAGGCCGACCATTCCTAAAAGAGTATGGTTAATTGAACCCAAACCATCACAGAACAACGGTAACCACTGTCTACTATTCAAATTCTTATAAAAGTAACAATTTTTACTAGGATTTGAACCAGGAACCTTCGTCTCCAAATATCAGCTGTTAAACAGCTGACTCACAGCAACGACTTTACCTCTAGACCAACCCGGTGGGTCCATAAAAAAATAAACTATTTTCGATGTTCTATTTTTTATTATATGTTGTTTCAAATTTGTATTCTAAAAAATTATGAAACCCACCAGGTTGGTCTAGTGATAGTCATTGCCAAAGTCAGCTGTTTAACAGCTGGTTTTCAGGGACGAAGGTTCCATGGTTCAAATTATAGTAATGATAGTTACTTTTGTAAGAATTTGAATAATAGACTGTTACCTGGCACTTTGATGGTTGGTGTTCAATTAACCATAGGTACTCTTTCAGGAAAAATGGAAATTATATAGAAAAGTATAAAAAGTATGCAAAATAAGGGAAAAAATATTTTAATGATATTTACAATATTTTTCTACTCATTAAAAAAATATAGACCTTATTTAAAAAATACGCCTCACATAAACTGGTCATGGTTTTATCATAGTTTGGGCTCGTTTTTGTAATGTGTGAAGCAATAGCTAGGCTCACAATTTTCATTAATATCTAATAAAATTCTGAATATTTTTAATTCATCATTAATTACATTATGTTTTGTACAAATATAATTTTTACTTTCTCTTGCCTATATGAATATATAGGAAGGAAAGTATTGTTTTCATGTCGATTTTTAGAAATCGAGTTTTCACCGGATCTATATGTTTTCAGACCCCCTGAACCCAAAAAACATGTTTTTAGTGATTGGTCTGTGTGCGTGTGCGTGTGCGTGTGTGTGTGTGTGTGTGTGTGTGTGTGTGTGTGTGTGTGTGTGTGTGTGTGCGCGTGCGTGTGTGTGTGTGTGCGTGTGTGTGTGTGTGTGTGTGTGTGTGTGTGTGTGTGGGTGTGTGTGCGCGCGCGCGTGTGTGTGTGTGCGAACAGAATATCTCAAGAACGGAACATCGTACGAACTTGAAACTTGTAACTTAAGTTACATACCACTACCGGACCCGACACAAACATTTTCATCAAAATCGGTCCACCGGAAGTAGTAGTTTATTCGTGTAATTTTTCACTTTTTAGCTATTTTCTCAAAAACTGGTCCTACAATTTTTTTTTAAATCGCCTGGTTTACTAAATTTTTTATTCTCTACAAGATAGGGTAGGCATCATGTTTGCTGAAATTCTTGGTGAGGCTGTTTTTACATAAAGAAATTGTTTTTTTAAGATTACGGCTTAATATGAATTTTAGCGCAACACTTTATATAATAAAAGTTGTAGAGAATTTAAAAACCTACAAGTTTTATTTCAAACATTTTTTTGTATAACGCTTAGTTTAGCAGTAAGTTAATAGCAATTTTCTATTCTTTTCTCACGAAAACGTGTGAAAAATTAATTTTTTAAAGATTTCGGCCTTAGTATGCACTTTACGACAAAAGTGTATATAATTATATTTGTTGGAAATTGAAAGATCTACAACTTTTATTTAAAGCATTTTTCTCTACAAAGCCTAATTTAGCGTGAAAGAGTCATTTTCTGTATTTTTAAGCCAAACTGAGGTTGATTTTCTTTTTGTGTCTTTCACTCATGATTAAAATTTGGTTATGTTTATTGAGGTTAGTTTTGTTGTTTATTTCTAATGTTTTATTACTAATGTTAGGTGATATTGGTCATTATTTGCATTGGCAAGAGAAAGTTATGTGAGTGTTTCACACCAGATTTTTGTAATGTGTGAAGCAATAGCTAGGCACAAAATTTTCATTAATATCTAATAAAATTCTGAATATTTTAAATTCATCATTAATTACATTATGTTTTGTACAAATATAATTTTTTATATTTTAATAACAAAACTATTGTTTTAAAACAAAACAAAAGAATTAACACACCCTAATCCCTAAACAAAACAATAAACGTAACGACCTCAACTAAAAGTTTAATCACCTTGAACCTGTTCTTTCTATTCTGTTACACTTTATAACATATAAATATCATTATCATTTTGAATTTAAATCTTTTAAGTTCGTACAACTACATGACTAAGTTAAGTACATATATGATTATATGATTGTTTGATTGTATATACGGATATATTAGTTACAAACAATACATGAACATGTAAGTAGGAAGATCCTTGATATGTTTCTTCAATGAATTGTCATAATGGAATCCGTGAATGCTTGACATAAATTTGATTTTATTTCTGTTTCTATTTATATTATTAGTAAGGTTTAATGTTGTTTTTTCTCTCTGGTAATATGATTGTCAGAATTTGCAGAATTAATTTTATAATTATGTTAATAAATAAAATGTAATCCGGATTTTTATTATGTTATATAATTTTTACTATAATAAATATTATCATTGTTATGTTATTTTAATGAATAAACATTAAAATTCTGTTCGAATAATATTTTGTTAATTTAAACATTATGTTTTCGTGTTAAAATGAGTCATAGTAATGTTACAATATATATCATAAGAATACTATATGAATTACTTGTTTGGAAAACCACACACATGCCCATTTTTTTCAAAATTGAGTTAGTGAAATCGAATATTTCATCGCATTTCTATTATTTTATAGAGAAAACCACAAATCCAGCTACGATAGTAGTAGATTTAACCAGCAGAAAATTATTATTTTTTTGTTAGGGAAACAACTTAGAAATATTTTTATGGGCATCAGCAGAAAAAGATGATAAGCCTGACGAAATGTATTAATTATTTTTCTTGAAATTAAAATGAATAAAAAATTAACTACTTTTTTAATAACACAATATAATCTAAAACAAATATTATGTAAATTAATATTATAATTTAAATGGACTGGAGTATCTTAAGTAAAACAAGTTGCATTAGATCTATTTATTTTGTCAATATCCATCCATTTGTTTGAGAGAAACCACAAGTCCACGCTGGAAAATTCCCTCTTCTAAAAATATCCATTAAAAATAAGATGAAATTTATAAAAATGAATACATTACTTGTAAAGAAATACTTCAAATAATTTTCAGCAATAATGTATCAATAAAATTAGAAAAATAGTTTCTGTATTTCCTAAAAAATCACTTGCATTGGACTCGTGTTGTTTCTCTCTAACAAGCAATTCATAGATTGTAGATTACTTTAATCATAATTAAATTATAAAATTTTCTTTGAATTTTCATATTTTATAACTTCTGAGTAGAGAAAAATGTTGATTTTCTATTATTTCTGTTGGTTTGTGATGCTCTTGAACAGCACAAAGAACAGGAAAGCTCCGGGATTGAATGGACTGAACGCGGAATTATTGAAGTGTGGAGGGTTGTTGCTACACCTGCGAATTTTACATTTCTTTAATATGTGTTGGAAATATCACATAGTTCCCAAAGAATGGTTAGAAGCAAAGGTTATTTCCCTCTATAAAAAAGGGGGTAGAACGGACCCAAATAATTACAGAGGTATCAGTTTGCTGGACACCACCTATAAAGTATATGCAAGAATAATCAATTCAAGACTAAGGAGGATTGTGGATAGTTTGATTTCAGAGGAACAGATGGGTTTCAGAAAAGGAAGGTCATGCTCAGATGCAATTTTTACCATGAACCAAATTATATCAAAAAGACGAGAGTTTAACCTTGAAACTCATCTAGCATTTGTAGACTTTATGAAGGCGTTCGACTCTGTCAATCGTAATCTCTTATGGTCTATACTTGAATCTAAAGGATACCCAAAGCATATTATTCAAGTTATGAAGGGATTGTATGAGGGGACAACAATCCGTCTGCAAGTAAATGATAAGGTAACAGAAGCCATCTTGGTAAATAAGGGAGTTCGACAGGGCTGCAGTATGTCGCCGACTTTATTTAACATATATATAGACGACATGTTGCAAACATGGAAAATAGGCATTAATTCAGGAATACAACTCTCAGAACAGATGAAGCTCAATCACATGATCTATGCAGATGACTTGGTATTAATACAACAAAGCGAAGACGAGTTACAGAAAGCGGTTTTTAGGTTGGACAAAATGTCTGAGAAATATAATTTGAAAATATCGCAGACAAAAACTAAAACTATGGCATTTAAAGGAAACTACACCGTAAGAACTAAAATAGAATTAGGAGGAAGAGTGCTTGAACAAGTCTCTCATTTCAAATATCTTGGTAATGATGTTTCGTATGACTTTGACAAAGATGTGCTTTACAAACTATCTAAATTTCAAAGCATTTGTGGTAATATACATAAACATCTGAAACGGAAAACAAGAAAAGATACGAGACTTAAGTTTTACGATACAATTGCTGTCCCTACTTTGATGTATGGCAGTGAGTCCTGGATACATACGAAAAAGGTAGACAGCAAAATCCAGGCTGCAGAAATGAGATTCTTACGAAGTGTATATGGATGCAGCCGAAGAGATAGGCTACGAAATGAAGAAATTAGAAAAACACTGAATGCTTTACCGTTGCTAGACAGAATCAAGCAGAACAGGAACAGATGGTGCAGCCATTTGAATCGCATGCCAGGCGAGAGAATACCAAAAGCCGCCAGAAACTACAAACCTACAGGAAGAAGAGATATAGGACGACCGAGGAACAGATGGGTACCGGAACAGGTTCAAGAAACCTAATCCTTGGAAGTGAAGAAGAAGAAGAAGAAGAAGTTCTATTGGTTTGTGATGCTCTTGAAGTAGATACATGAGAGTCATAGCACAGTTCCTGAATTGAATGTAATTTAGTCCATAGGAAAAAGTGACAATACTTGCAGTTCAAAAACAAACATAACTTTAAAGAAAGTAGAGAAGTGGGTGTATTTATTCAAAATTAATTGAAGTTCTTAGGAGTATCACTAGCTAGATATTTGACCTGGGATTTTTATACCGATAAAGTTTGTAGTAAAATATCATCTGGAATATTTACATTAAAACAAATTGTCAGATTAATGATAAAAAAATACTAATTTTAGCTTATAATCTAGTTCTGTTTTTCTTTTTTTTGGATATTTATTATGGTATTTAAGTGGAGGCTAATTCTAATATGGGTAACATGGATAGGGTTTTTAAAATTCAGAAGAAAGCTTCTGGATGTATGGTGGGAGCTGGCCACATCACATCATGCAGGGCACTATTTAAGGAACTTATATATTTCTTACAGTTCCTCAGTCCACATTTTTGAGGTGATAATGAATATTATGCGAAATTTCAATGTCCACGATCTTATCACAAAAAACATCAACGATTATTATGGGACTAACCACAACACTGAATTGACTGAACAAAATCTTACTTATGCCAGGAAAAATGCATCAATAAAGTACCACAATTTTTAAAATTTTGTGCTAATTTGCATTCATTTAAAAAAAAATCTTTTACAGTGTACAAGATTTTCTATCTAAATATTATATGATTAAAATAAAGAAAAAGAAATAAATAAAAATCTGGTTTGAAACACTCACACAACTTTCTCTTGCCAATGCAAATAATTAAATATAACCTAACATTAGAAATAAACATTAAAACATTAGAAATAAACAAAATAACTAACCTCAATAAACATAACCTAATTTTAATCAAAGGTGAAAGACGCAAAATGAAAATCACTTTCAGTTTGGCTTAAAAATATGGAAAATCACTCTTTCACGCTAAAATGGGCTCTGTAGAGAAAGTGTATTAATAAAAGTTGTAGATCTTTAAATATCCCATAAATTTGATTATATACACTTTTGTTGTAAAATGCATACTAAGGCTAAAATCTTTAAAAATCGATTTTTGTACAAATTTCCGTGAAAAAACAACAGATCGCTAATTAGCGCTAAACTAAGCGTTATACAAAAAAATGTTTGCAATAAAAGTTTTAGAATTTTAAATTCTCTACAACTTTTATTACCTATAAACATTTTTGAGCTAAAATGCATATTAAAGCTGCAATCTTTAAAAACCAATTTTCTTATCCGAAAACAGCCTTTCCAAGAAGTTCAGCAGACATGGCACCTTCCCTATCTTGTAGAGCATAAAAAATTTAATAATTGAGGCAATTTTTTTTTAAATCGTCGAAGTCGTTTTTGAGAAAATTGCAAAAAATTGAAAAATGACACGAATAAACTACTTCCGGTTGACCAATTTTGATGAAAATGTTTGTGTCGGGTTCGTTAGTAGTATTCGACTTAAATTTCAAGTTTCAAGTTTTTACAATGTTTCATTTTTGAGATATTCTGTTTACCCACACACAGACCGATTGCTAAAACCATGTTTTGGGTTCAGAGGGTCTGAAAATGTGTAGATCTGGTGAAAACTCGATTTTGAAATATCAACATGAAAACAGTACTTTCCTTCCTATATATTCATATAGAAAAGAGAAAGAAAAAATAAGTACACCCAGAAGATTGAAGTGTATGCTAAATAAACTGTGTATTATTTTGTAGTAAGTGATAGGCCTACAATTTCAAAAAAAATCTTCTTCAAGCTGTTTTCGAGAAAACTGCAAAAAGTTAAAAATTGCATGAATGAACTACTAGAAATATTTTATTCGCCCATACTTATAATGATTCACATAGATACACCAATCAGTAAAGACATGTTTTTTGGGTTCAGGGGGCCTGAAAACATGTTCATTCGGTGAAAACTCGATTTTGAAAAATCAACATGAAAACGATACTTCCTCCATATATATTTATATAAGGCAAGAGAAAGTAAAAATAAATAGGGGTAGTAACAAACAGATGCAGTCATTAAGTGGTTTTACTGTTATTTCAATACAATTAGAAAAATTGAGTGATTATTATGAATAATGTATCATTTGAACTGCCTTCAAATATAAAACACCTCCCTTCTATCTTCAATGCACATAAAATAATGCTTTACTAGAATATATTTATGTCGTGTATAATATAATAAAAGATTATTCATACGTGTATCAATTATATGCATGATGCATGTAAATACCATGACCAATGAATAATAGTCAGAACTCTATTGAATTTATTAGCACCTTTCACTTTATTATATTATTATCATGTTTCATCTAGCTATATTCATGTGTACGTAAATTGCTAAATAGATCTGTTTCATAATAGATTAAAATGTATTTCATTGTTGTAGGTGTTCTCTTTGATTCTAAGAAGAATTACAGTAATAGTTTTGTTAAAATTACTGTATATCTTCAATATTCCATTTTGTTTTGTTTTTTTTTTTTGTTCACTGGTGATACATCTTTCATTTTTTGTCACTTTCCCGTGCCCTATATAGATACATTGGAAGGAGTGTATTGTTTTCATGTTGAAATCGAGTTTTCACTGGAAATACGTGTTTACACGTCTCCGAACCCAAAAATCATGTTTTAACCATTGGTCTGTGTGCATGCTCGTGCATGTGTGTAAATAAAATATCTCAAGAACGTAAAGGTGTATGAAGTTAAAACTTGGAAATTCATTATGTCCCACAAGGGGAACTGGCATGAATATTTTTTAATCAACATAACATTTCTGGTCAACCGGAAGTAGTAGTTTATTCGTGCAATTTTCTCAAAAATGGCTCCTACAGTTTTTTTATAAATCTCATTATATACTACATATTTTTTTAATTACAAGATAGGGTAGGCAGTATGTATACTGAAATTCATGGGGAGCCTGTTTCTCTTGTAAAAAATAGGTTTTTTTAAGATTACAGCTTTAGTACTTAGCTACAATTCTCTTCAAATTGTTTGTTTACTTTCAAATTAAAAAGTTTAATTGTAATTTACTAGCAGTTATAACCATAATAATTTATTGTAATTAATTAATTTGTTAAGAAATATTTATTATAAATTGTAAAAGAAGTTTATTTATCGTTTATTATAACCAGATCCCAAGAGAACCTGGAATAAGGGATACAGTATTCTCTATTTATAACTTAACATGTCGACTTACTTAATTATTTACTTCAATAAGTGTGTCATTTTATAAAAATTATATAATAATACACAATTTTCCTCAGAAATTATTTAAAAATTTATTTTTTTTAAACAAAAAATTATTTATATTTTCTTATAATAAATTTCACTAACCTTTTTAACCTGCCTTGGTTTCTATTATCTGTCACTTACACGTGTTTCAGTGGATCCACTATCGTTAGAGTACACAATACCACTTGAAACTAAAAATGTTTAATTTAAAATCTTTAGAAGATATTACATCTTCAGTCATCTGTATAAAAAATTTATTTTTAGTTTGAAATGGTATTGTGTACTCGGATGATGGTGGATCCACCGAAACACGTGTAAGTGACAGATAATAGAAACCAAAACAGCTTAAAAAGATAAGTGAAATTTATTTTAAGAAATAGAATTGATTTTAAGCTGCAGGATGCATTATAAGGATTTATTTTTGAATGACAAAATTATGTAGTTTCATCTGACCAGTAATTAAATTTATTTTTGTAAACAAATCCAGATTAATCCAAATTAGTCACTGACCTGTATAATATTCTTTCCTTAATTTTCTGGTCACTTATTCATTTATTCTCGTTACACTTAAACCCTCTATAGGTTTTTATATTTATGGAATTTAATAAATATAAATATTTTTAAGGTTATTAGAAAATTGGCTAAATAGTCTAGCAACATAAATATCAAATTTTCCACGATTTCGTAGTTATGGTGGTTGTTATAACATAGGCCTAATTGACTGCACCCGGGTCTCTCGTTTTTTACTTTCTCTTGCCTATATGAATATATAGGAAGGAAAGTATTGTTTTCATGTCGATTTTTCGAAATCGAGTTTTCACCGGATCTATACGTTTTCAGACCCCCTGAACCCAAAAAACATGTTTTTAGCGATTGGTCTGTGTGTGTGTGTGTGTGTCTGTGTGTGTGTGTGTGTGTCTGTGTGTGAACAGAATATCTCAAGAACGGAACATCGTACGAACTTGAAACTTGAAACTTAAGTTACATACCACTACCGGACGCGACACGAACATTTTCATCAAAATCGGTCAACCGGAAGTAGCAGTTTATTCGTATAATTTTTCAGTTTTTTGCGATTTTCTCAAAAACTGGTCCTACGATTTTTTTTAAAATCGCCTATTTTACTCAATTTTTTATTCTCTACAAGATAGGGTAGGCGCCATGTTTGCTGAAATTCTCAGTGAGGCTGTTTTCATGTAAAAACGTTGTTTTTTTAAGATTACGGCTTTAATATAAATTTTAGCGCAAAAACTTATATAATAAAAGTTGTAGAGAATTTAAAAACCTACAACTTCTGTTTCAAACATTTTTTTGTATAACGCTTAGTTTAGCGGTAATTTGCGATTTTCTGTTTTTTTTCTCACGAAAACGTGTGAAAAATTGATTTTTTAAAGATTTCGGCCTTAGAATGCATTTTACGACAAAAGTGTATATAATTAATTTTATAGGAAATTAAAAGATGTACAACTTTTATTTAAAGCATTTTTCTCTACAGAGCCTAGTTTAGAGAGAAAGCGTGATTTTCCGTATTTTTAAGCCAAACTGAGTTCGATTGTCATTTTGCGTCATTCACTCATGATTAAAATAAGGTTATGTTTTTGAGGTTAGTTTTTGTTTATTTCTAATATTTTATTAATAATGTTAGGTTTATTATTAATTATTTGCATTGGCAAGAGAAAGTTGTGTGAGTGTTTCACACCAGATTTTTTAATGAAATTTAACTAAGAGCTTTAGTCATTATTGTTTACAATTCACTTTGTTGAGCTACTACTAAAGTATTCAAGAATATTTTGTTGAAAGTTTAGTTAATATATTATTACATCGTTGTTTGTTTAGGTCATCAGCGAAAAGGCTGGTTTAAACCTTTAGAGGCTTTACTAAGTAAAACTAGGAGTGAGGTGGTTAACAATTGTCTTCGTCACTCAGTAGAAAAGTATGCTTATCAGCATGCCAGACACTCTGAAAAACATCTACTTTCCATCCTGCAAATGACACCTTTACTTCATTCACCACAGAGTCTGGTGTATAATGAAATTCATTACTCTCAGAGGAGATAACTCTGATTAGTGCCTTTTATATCTATACCACTTCTGTTCTTAAATGCTTCAGTCATTGGGTGATCATGTGATAAAAATAAAACTATTTTAATAGCCCTAGAACTAGCAGATTAAGTGCAAATAATTTAACACTCCACCTGTGAGTTATGGGAAAATTATTATGTCATAAAATAAATAATTAAATAAAACTTACGATGGATAACGATCAACACTCTCGCAGAATGTAGAACCGCCACTTTTCGCACAATCTGGTGTATTTCCTGGTGCTGCTGGTAAAAATTGAAAATGCCTACATCCACCGTATTCGGTACAGTGATGTGGATTCGGGTGTGGTAATACGTGATGAGGTAATTGGTGGTGAATACCACCGGCGTGTACTAAACTTAGTATACCTAATGTAAATAATATAATTCTGTGGTACTGTATCCTTTGGTGATTCCTGTGATGATCTACCATCTGCAACAAAAAATAAATAAAATAAATTAGGTTAGTTATAGCAATGTTTAATGTTCAATATTAAGCTTTCTAAACTAAATTTACCATCTAATCAAAAATTATAATATTATTATTGGTGGAGTTCCTAAACAGCTCTCATTATTTATTTTTATTTATTTATTTATTTTATTTAGTAAAATATAGCTACATTAAAATTACAATTCATGACTATACTAAGCTATGTTCAATATTTTAAACTAAATATACTTATATGCAAAAACTCTTCTTCACAAAGAGTTCTGTCCGCGCATAGGAGTATACAGAACAAAAACATTAATTCACTTAAATACTTATAACTACTATAAAATTACTAAGTTAAATTACTACTGGTAGCTATATTATAATAGTGATATTATAATTTTTATTTTATAACTATAACTACTTTACAATAATATATTTTAACTAACACAACTTTAATATTTTAACTTTATACGAAATTAATTCAATAAATGAGCATAAAGAGACAGTTAAACTGTCGCAAAGAGAAAATTAAAAACTAATAAAACAGTTATTTTAAGACCTGGAAAAGTTTCTCAAGTTCTTGCTCACAGATCGATATTATATGATATTTTAGTTTATGTTTTAATTGATGTGGTGACATAATACTGTGTATATGGGGTGGAAGTACGTTAACGAATCGCCTCTCAAGAAAGAGAAATGACTTCTGAAAAAATGTACTATTTGGTTTTCTAGTCTTAATTTTTCCAGTGTTCCTAGTACCATAATTGTACCTAGTACCATAATCATTAGAGAATGTGATATCGGTTATTATGTCCAGTACAAATATCTTAGGTCAGTTTTTCATCTGAGGGAACATAAGAGCGGTGATTTTTTTTTTTTTTTGTTTAACGTCCGACTGATCTGCAATTACAGCTAATGCAGACGGTGAAGGATGAAATGATTTTTTGTAACGTATGAAAATGTGCCGTGCTTGAATGGAATTCGAACCCAAGACCGCATGACGAGAGGCGAGCATTTTAAGTTTGCGGAGAATCGAAGGCAACATGATCAGGGTAAAGCATCTCTTCAAAGGTTACCTGCTCTGCTCTGGTCTAGTAAAATAGATGAACACAAAAACGTTAGTGTTACATCTTTTTGTTTTGTTTATTTTAAATTGCATCAATATCTGGGTTATTAGCGGCTTCTTTTGGTTAAGGAACAATGGGTTTAAACTTGTAATAATTTTCTAGATTCTGGCCAGGAATCAAATTCGGGATCTCCGCTTTACAGCATAGCATGCTAACTACTGGGCCGCAGAGGCAGCCAGTTTCATCCTTATTGGAGCCCATAACTTTTTTTTTATAAATTGCATCCAGGAGACTCCAGAAGGGTGTAAAAGACAAGTTGCGATAAAACTGATAACCATAAATTTAACAATATGTTCAATTTATTTATTACCACTTCTTACTTGCCTACTTCAATAAGCATATTTGCCATCTAACAACTTTTATCAAATAATACACAATTTGGCTCAGTGTTTACTTAGATGTATTTATACGAGTATTTTTCAACCAAAAATCTATCAACTATCTTTTTATTTTATTTTTTTAAACAAACTTAAATTACCACAACTTTTTAAAGCTTGTGGCGATGTATTGATGTATTTTCTACCTGCAAAAGTAGGTTTTTGTTCAAACACACAATGTTTTGATAAATTCTTGACTCTCAATGGTCTGTATACCTATGTCTGTCTTTATTAATAATACACCCGCACACACACAATACGTTTTGATAATTTCCCCAGCGTACATCTTTCACCATCATCAAACCCCTTCATCTACTTCAACAACTATACATACTCACATGTACACAAACACACACACACATTTACATATTTATAAAAATCTTCATTAGGGCCCTTAGGGTTATAATCTTTACAAATTTTTTTTTAGCTTTTATTTGTTATCGGGAACTGTACATTGTTGACAACTACCCAATTTGATCGCTGCTTTTTGCTGTATTTTTTTTGACGTGGATTAGACATGAGTTTGAACAGGGACCCCTAGTAGAGTTTTGTTCATGGATGGCTGTCAACTGGTCACCATACAAAGTTGCTTGCCCAACCAGTGTTACTTAACAAATAATAGTGACTTTCCACCAGCTGACTGACTGGGCTGGCCCAAAGGCCCTTTACAAAATTTAAAAATAAAATGTTGCTGTGAATATAAATACAAATATGCTGTCAAAATTTCGTGTAAATCCATAGAGTAGGTTTAAAAATTAGCCTGCATAAAAAACACACTTTGTCTTTATCATATAATTAGTATAGATTTGCTTAGGTAGTTCTAGAAACTTTGATACACAGAACATTATTTTATTTTTTCTGGTTAATTTTTGTATAATATTTATAATAATTCTCTTTATAAAAATCATACTGAATATATCATGAAATTTCCATTATCCAGTAATACTTAATAGCAATATCTATAATATAATGTCCACTAATAGATTATTCAATATTTTATTTATTTATTTCTAACAACAAATGTACATGATGTATTGCATGTTTATTATATGAACATGTTTAAAGGAAATAATTACAGTTATTTTGTTAAACAGTAACAAAAAATGTCATATTTTATATTTGATAGCTTTGTATGCGGAAAACAAATTTAATATTGCGATTTTATAAAGTATAACGGTGTGCGATTTGTTTATGATAGTTTTATTATATTTATTTAATTATGTATATAACCAAGTTAAGTATTATATTATGTGTTATATATTAGTGATAATGTTACATATACTTGTATGTGACCTTGACAATGCTCTATTTAAGTTCCATTTTATGTTTATTAGGCATTTCATACTTTATAAATTATTGTTTCGTTCTGGTACAAAGAATTAACTGCATACATTGTTTGTTAATATAAATGTAACCAGTGGTTTGTTGGGGAAAAAATTAAATTTTAATACAATAGTTCCTTTTTGAGGAAGAACTTTTGTTGTTGTATTTTGCAGATGATGTTGATATTGTTTATAATTTTCAAAAGATACTAGGAATTTATAAATGATTCGGGCAGTTCCATAACATTGTGACATTTTGAGTGACATACGTTTTATTATAAATGTTATTATTTTATTATTATATATAACATTTTATGTTATATTTTATTATAATGGTCCAGTAGATTGTCTGATTACTACTCTGCAGCTTACAAATTTTCTTCCCTTCTCACTATTAAAGCCTAAATTTCATTGCCATTACAGTATAAAATTAAATAAATATGTATATATATTAAAATTAAATAAATATATATATAATAATTAAATTAAATATGTATGTGAAGATATAGGTGAAGAACATATAGATTGTATGGCCAGATAGACATTGGAAGGTCACAGAGAAGATGGCAGTAGCTAAATTTTAGAAGTGTGATAAATCTCTTAGAATTTATTGATCAAAATAAATAGCTATTCACTGAAAATAGTATAATTTATATAAAAGTGAATTCAGAACAGACCGGAGTCTAATCCTTGATAGCCAGAAGAAGAAATTTTTTTGTTCCAACACCTGAAATTTATGAAATGATAATGGTTCAATGTAAATTTTTTTTGTATCCACTCCCAAATTAAGCTTTCTTTGTTTAACTTATTTGGTTTGATAATTTTATAGGAAATTGATTACAACCCACAAGTTCAAAAACTATCCCCCCAAGTTAAGTTTGTGGGTGTATTATGATTTAGCAAAAAAGTTGTAGGCCTATTAGTCTTCTTCTTTTAATACTATTTCCAATATTGTTGAAGGTCAAAAACCAATCGGGCTATCTGGAACTTGGAGCCGGCCACACGAAAGACCTACCCAATGTAATAATTTAGAGAAAAATTTATGCAGAAGAGGTCTGAGAAGAAGACATTTGCTAAATCTTGGCTGAACAACCTGAGAAAGTGGTTTATGTGCATTTCCATTGAGTTGTCAAGAGCTACAGCACACAAAAGTACAATTGTCCAGATGTTCACCTAGCTTTTTAAAGAAGATGGCACCAATAGAAGGAGTAGGTGAAAGAATACTCTACAGATGAGAATGGACTGAAGAAAGAAGAAAAAAACGGTCCGGAAGATTAAAGAACTTTTGGAAAAAGGGACAAAGAGATGATGATATTATGTTATCCTTGCAATCCACAGAAAAAACAATTCACTTTTAATTATATACTTAGCGGTTGAATGTTTTATTAAAACTGAAATTTTAAATATCAAATATAAAATTAAGAAAACCTCAATAAAAAATAAATCTTTCATAAAGTATTTTAGACTGAATAAAAAAGAAGTTGTTTATTGAATTATATATCTGGCAATGACATTGTAATATCTTTTCTCTTTCTTCATGATTAGCATTTCAAAATTAATTACATTGTTTCACAATTATTTTATATTTTATTTCTTTCTTATTCATTGATTAAAAAGGTCTTTTATACAATTGTCTTTCGTATTAGGCTTATAAGTCTGGATATCCCTTGTAAGAAAGTGGAAATTTATGAAGGTTAGAAGTTTAGTGGCTTAGTTTTGTTTTAATTAAGTACTTGCGACTGCTTTGTGGACGGGATCATTAACCTTTGTCTAAACCTTCTAGAATGTTAAGTATTTACTCAATAGATATCTACAGGTTTCTATTTTGTGGTACCCTTGTTCTCAAAACTTACGAAGATATAAGTATGAAGTAGAAGTACTAAGAAGAAGTAGAAGTAAGTATAAAAAGAAGTACTACTTCGAGGAAGGCATCGAAAAATTGGTACCCCGCTTCACCACATGCATTGAGAGGAATGGCAACTATGTCGAAAAACGGCTTACATATGTACTGAAGTAACCATGTAATTTTTTGTTTAAATAAAAAATTTTGAAACCTACAAAAATTCAGTAGGCTACACCTACTTTCTGGATATGCCACGTACGTTAGGACATTTTGTTGCATGTTTTCTTTTTGTAAATTTTTGTTTCTTTTCTTTTATGTAAATTTAGTGTAGGTATATAAAGCTATTATTATAATAGAATAAATAAAATAAACCAACTCATACCCGCGCACAGGCTAGACCTATGCGGGTATTAGGAAATAAGAGGATAAGATTCATTGTACTTGTTTTTAGCAATAATAAATAAATAAAATAAATACACCAAAATTTTATAGAATCGGAAACTAATATAAGTAAAAATATTACAAATATTAAGAACAACGTAATAATGAAAAATACTAGCAATGCACAAAAGAAACTATAAATTGCTATTACTGCAGTACGGTACGTTTTTTTTTAATTCATCTACGCTTCACTCCTACTTGCGAAGACGCGGATAAGTTCTAATATTACAAAATGAAATCAAGCTAATTTAAATTCAAGTTATGTATTAAAATTGTAATAACGTACAAATCGTGCATGTTTTTCATTGTTAGATAAATGTACTTTCTATATGACTTAAATACAACGTTGGTATAGGCTAGACATACATTAACTCTAGTATTATAGTTTATCATTAAACAATATATTGTTAAAGGTTCATTTTGTTAAACAAAACTTAAAATACTTTCACATTTTATATTAATTCTCAGAAAAATTTCTAATCTGAAAATTTATTTTTTTAATCAAAGGTCTTCCGAGCTGTAACAGCTGCGTCCTGGTACTCTAAGTCTATCATAAAATAATAATAATCACAATCATCAGTAATAATAATCTGTGTTTAACTATAGTTGTTTTTATTAACAAAAGGATTAATCAGTGTGGAAAACTTTAGGAAAAACTGTATGAGTCTAGATTTTCAAAGAAAATGAATGAAGAAGTTTTGGAAAAAATTAATAAACACGTTCCTTGTCATCAGGGCGCAAAAAAGAAACCAAAGTGTTTAGTTAATCCGAAAAGCTCCCGAAGGAATCTTCTGAAACTCCCTCATATTTTCATTAGAAGGTTTTTTTGTAGCCTACAAGCTCTTGTGCTCCGTGCTCAAACAGAATTTTGAAACTTTTTTAGTTTATTTATTGTCGCATTAAGGCGAGACTGTATGATGGTTTTAACTGAAAATTCCGAATTTCGGTTCTTTATGTTTTTCAATAGTTCAGACCGAGAACAACCATAAAAACATGGCGAGAACCTACGTGAAAAAAATTATTTTAATGAAAAAATTAAGTTTTTAGGAGGTTTACCCGGAAAATTATCGTGTCACCAAGAACGAATATTTTTCATAATTTTATACCGATCGTTTTAGAGCAAAGGGAATTTTAGTTTTTTTTAAAATATCTGCATTACTGTTTTTAATACTCTAGTTTCTAATACTCTCAACTGTTGGTTCAGTTTTCTAACCAAATGTTGATAGGAAATTTACTTGTTTGCGTACATTTGTTTTTTTAATTTGTGCCTTTTTGTGTTTTTGCCCGTTCCCGTAAATTTAGATTTTTAACATTTAGGTACATTTTTCTCGGAAACCATAAAACATCCCAGGTTGAAATTTTTACCTGCTATTTATCTTGTACATTTACATATTCCGGCACTTTTATGACTTCTTAAAAAGCTACAAAAATTATTAATACATGTAAAATACCGTAAAAAAATTTGTAAAAATTTTATGTTATTCCTTATTCTGTTTTTTAACTTTATGGTGTAACGGACTAAGTTACGAAAATGTCAGTAGCTCGAGCAACCCGACAACTACAAGTAATTAAAGTTTCATTTCCCTATCGTTTACCAATCTTGTGAAAAATGTACCTAAAAATAGCAAATTTAACGTTGGCGGGATACAAAGTACAGTCTTCCCTTAAGTTATTAGCACTCCGACTATTATGGGTTATGTTACAGAATCGGGGGATTGTAACATGTAACACGGTTACTTTACTAGACGGTAGGGTTCATCAACAATATGCGCAGTAACAAGCCCCGCCCTCTGACGTCACTGGTCACCAGCGACAGCCGACGCACGATACGTACCGTGTCGGTCTGTGATGTTTACTAGTCTTAAAATACGGTCTGTAATACTTTACTAGTCTTTAATAATGGTGTGTTGTGCGGTTGCCGGGTGTTCTAATCACGATAGACACCAAAAGGAGTTGGGCATTATAAGTTTTACCGTTTTCCAAAGGCCATTGAAACTAGATTGAAGTGGATAAATACTTGCAAGCGGGCCGATTCATTTTCTGCTGATAGCGGTTGCATGTGTTTAGAACATTTTGACGAATCGGATTATGTACGCGATTTAAAGTCCGAGTTGCTACATCTTCCATTAAAACGTGTCTTAAAGACGAATTCAGTCCCATATTTAAATTTGCCGATTTGTAGTGCCGTTCTACGTCCGGGAAACTCGACGCGTAGTGAACGTAAAAATCGAGCAAAGAAACGATACGCTTGTAAGGAAGTTTATGATATTTTAACCTCATCATCCAATTACAACAGAAGCTGTTCACAAAATGAAGGAAAGCCGTAGAGAAAGTTAGACCTTGTTTTAATGAAGAACCACCAAATTTTAATGTTGCTCAAGTCAGAGGAAACTGATCTCTTAAAACATGAAAACGCCGAATTAAAAGAAGAAAACAAGTTACTTAGAGAAAAAAATTCAGGCCGCAAACGAAGAATTATTAAAATTAAAACGATTTCCCGTGTAAACAAACCTAAAACGCTATGTTTGTAAAAGCATTGCAAAAATCTTACTATCACTACGCACCGGCCGAATTTTTGGGGACCAGCTACGTCATCTTATATCTCACAGCAGCTGCGCGTGACCGCTACCATCTAGTATAGTAACCGTGACATGTGATAATTACAGACCCTAGCCGGGAATTGAACTTGGGTCCTTCAGCTTTGCAGTTGGCAGGATAGATAAAAAAAAATAGTCTAGCGCTCTAACCACTGGGCCACGAAGGCGCCTTGGTAAATATTGATCAATCGATAAGGATGTGTAGGATCTTGTTTTGTTTTAATTAACGATTTAAATAATATTTCTTTCAATTGTGCAAAAAAATAATGCAATAAGATGCGTCATTACTGCAAAAATGTATGTTCAAGGTAGGATATATTGCTAAATTTTGTAACCGTTATTTTCACAAAAAGAATGTAATTGTTTTACTTTAATAGATTAAGGTTAACATGCTAAAATATTTAATTATTTATAAAAAATAATAAAATAGAAAAACCCAATGATACATTTATTTTCAAAGTAATCAACTAAAAAATTTCTAAATAATAAAGCAATCTAGTTTACCTCTAAAAGAAAGTCATTTATCGAAGTATCACAATTTAATTCATTATTAAACTGGATAATCAAATTGACATTATTTAACAGATGGTTTATTTAATAACTGTTTTTGAAACTAATCCTGGATAACCTTGAAATAAGATAAAATTTTATAACAGTTTACTATAAAATTTAACAAGTTTATCAATATATAAACTTAGCAATTAAAATTAAAATGCCTAAATACAATTTACAGGAAAAAAATACTTGAAAAATTACAGTACAATTAATGTTTGAATTAGATCAAAAGCAGGGCCATCTATGCACATTATTACACAAACAAAAAGGTGTTTATGGCGGCCGCATTGGCGTTCTTGGTAACGTGCTCGCCTCTCATCATGCGGTCTTGGGTACGAATCCCGCTCAGGCACGGCATATTTTCATACGTTACAAAAAATTATCATCTTTCATTGTCCATAGTACAACCCAACGTCGTCACTAATAACCTCTGTAGTTGATGCGACGTTAAATAAACAAAGAAAAAAAGGAGTTATGATCGATAAAAAATTTAAAAAATAATTAATTTTAGCTCAAGTTCAAAATAATGTTGCAATTTTTAAGCTGTTTACATTATATCATTAAAGCAATATGTGATGATTTCTTAGAAAATTTGTATAGAAAGAATTTGGCCTAATTATTTTCTTTAACAATTTTTTAATTTAGTTCTCTTTATTGTTTTAATTACCATATTTTCCGGTGTATAAGCTAATATTGCTTAATAGAAATTAAAAGAGAATCTTTTAAAAAGAAATTTTGTCGATCGAGACGACAATCCTCGTTGATTTTTTTCAAGTTTTCATCGTTTTGAGATTTTGAAGGGCGCCCAGGACTAAAATTGCCTTTAACGCTCATCTCATTACGTTTAAAGCGCCTAAACCACACAAAAAATTGTGTGCGGTTTATAGCATTTTCCTTGAAAACCTGTTGAAGCATTTGGTAAGCTTCCGTTGTCGAGTTTTCAAACAGCGAACTAAATTTCAAACAGACCCTTTGTTCTTTTAAATCTGCCTTAAAGGAAGATTGCCTAATAGTTTTAGCTAAAAATTTCGATTTTTGGTTTTTTATGTTTTCCAATAGTTTAGGCCTAGATCTACCAGAAAAAGATCATAAATTACGTCAAAAAATAATTTTTATCGAAAAATTAAGTTTTTGTCAAGTTTACCCAAAAAAATTATCATGGTCCCAAAAACGAATATTTTTCATAATTTTATAACCTACTGCTCGTTTTAGTGCAAAGGGAATTTTAGTTTTTTTAAATATCTGTATCTGTATCACTGTTTTTAATATTGCTCAGCTGTTGGTTCAGCTTTCTAACCAACTGTTGATGGGAAATGTCCTTGTTTGTGTAAATTTCGCTTTTTGCCTTTTCCTGTAAATTTAGATTTTTAACACTTAGGAACATTTTTCCCAGAAACCATTAAACCTACCAGGCTGAACTGTTTACCAGTTATTCACCTTGCACATCCACAAATACCGACATTTTCATAACTTCCTCAGGTGCTCCGAAAATGATTACTTCTTCTTCTTTGAGTGCCTATCCGCTACGGATGTGGGCGACCATCATGGCTATTTTGACTTTATCGGCTGCCAACCGGAACAATTCCATGGAGCTCCTACCAAACCAGGTTCGCAAGTTCCCAAGCCAGGATATTCTTCTCCTACCGGGCTTCCTCTTGCTATCTATCTTTCCTATCTATCTTTCTTAAAATGATTACTAATATGCAAAAAAGTAGAAAAAAATTTGTAACAATTTTGTTATTCGTTATTTTTTTTAAAAATGTTGATCCAAAAAATTAAATTGAAAAAATGTCAGTAGCTAGAGAAACTCGGAAACTATAACTGCGTAAAGTTAAAGAAAACTAAAATAAAACACATTTTACGTTAAATAATTCAATATGTGTTTCTTTTAAAGTTTAGACATTAATATATTACATTCACAGGTGATCTGGTGCAAACTTAAAGTTTTAAAACAAAAAATATCACACAAAATAAAAAAATATGAATTTATCTGTTGTCATTCAAAAAAAAAAAATAGAGATGTTATGCAAAAGGGTAAGGTTTAAAAAATAACGTAATGATTCAACATATTTTTAATTTAAAAAAACTGCAAACCCCCCAACAAATTATATCTACATCTATGGATGCAGAAAACTCTGAACTTTAATAATTTGAAAACACCGGAAATTTGAAAATTTTCAATTTTTTTCGTTCCGGGTACCCTTAAGTTTAATATTTGATTTTGATTTTTATGAACGGTGTGGGAATCGTATTTCCATAAGTAATGATATTTTTAAAATACAATAAACGTATACTTTTAGTGCACAGCATATTTAAGTAGTTCCTACCACTGAAATTACTCTGCTCGTGACGCGGCCAGGGGAAATTTTATATTACTGACTCATTTCTAAATGTCTCGGATGGGACTGAATTGAATTGATATCTACTGTGTAAACAATTTTTTTTTTTGTTTATTTAACGTTGCATCAACTACTGCGGTCATAAACGACGACGTTGGGTTGTAACTGTGAATGATGAAATGATTTTTGTAACGTATGAAAATGCCGTGCATGAGTTGAATTCGAACCCAAGACCGCATGATGGAGAGGCGAGCACGTTACCAACTACGCCAATGCGGCCGGCAATGTGTTTATGTGCTCTGTCATTTGGAAGTTTCTCTGCTGAGAAATTAATAAAAATTTATTACATTTAAAATAATTTAATGAATTCCTTTCTAAAATATAAAAATCTGATGTGAAACACTCACAACTTTCTCTTGCCAATATAAATAATTAACAATAAACCTAATATTAGTAGCTAATAAAACATTAGAAATAAACAAAAAACTAATCTCAATAAACATAACCTTATTTTAATCATGAGTGAAAGACGCAAAATGAAAATTGAACTCAGTTTGGCTTAAAAATACGGAAAATCACTCTTTCACGCTAAACTACGCTCTGTAGAGAAAAATGCTTGAAATAAAAGTTGTAGATCTTTTAATTTTCTATAAATTTTATTATATACTTTTTTGTCGTAAAATGCGTACTAAAGCCGAAATCTTAAAAAAATCAATTTTTCACACGTTTTCGTGAGAAAAAATCAGAAAATCGCTAATTACTGCTAAACTAAGCGTTATACAAAAAAATGTTTAAAATAAAACTTTTAGAATTTTTAATTCTCTACAACTTTTGTTATATAAAGTGTTGCGCTAAAATGCATATTAAAGCCGTAATCTTAAAAAAAACAACGTTTTTACGTAAAAACAGCCTCACCAAGAATTTCACCAAACATGACGCCTACCCTATCTTGTAGAGAATAAAAGAATGAATAAACCAGGCGATTTTTAAAAAAATCGTAGGACCAGTTTTTGAGAAAATCACAAAAAAGTGAAAAATTACACGAATAAACTACTACTTCCGGTTGACCGATTTTGATGAAAATGTTCGTGTCGGGTTCGGTAGTGGTATGTAACTTAAGTTTTAAGTTTCAAGTTCGTACGATGTTCCGTTCTTGAGATATTTTGTACACACACACACACACACACACACACACACACACACACAAACCAATCGCTAAAAACATGTTTTTTGGGTTCAGGGGGTCTGAAAACGTATAGATCCGGTGAAAACTAGATTTCGAAAAATCGACTTGAAAAAAATATTTATCGTCGTATAAACAGCAACAATGATTTTTATCTACAATACATGAAAGGATTAGTTTCAATATAAATTTTAATACGTTAAAATAAATTCAATGACTTTATTTAAGACAATACTAAGATAAACAAATAACAGATATAATCGGTAAATTTAGGTAACTGTTTGTTCTTTTAAAATAAATTTCATCTCTCATGACCCTGAACGCTGACATTGGAATACTACAATGTTTGATTGTACAGTAATTTACAATATGACCTCCTACAGAAATTTTACATCACTTTCTTTAACTGAACATCTTCAATTGTTTTCTTTTTCTTTTTTTTTAATAAATTTATAATATTCGTATAAAGAAATCAATCAAAAATTTTAAATAAATAAGGTAGTTATGTATTTTTTAAGTTATAAATAAAATATTTTGTTTCATGAATAATATAGCTAATACGATATTAAAGTACTTAATATATTTGCTTAATAGACATAGAAAGTTGACCTTTTCTTCTGAAGATTCTGCTTAGTATATTTCTCTCTTTTTATCCTAAGTGTTTAAATATTTAAATAGGAAGAGATGGTCGATTTTTAAACAGTGGGAGTCAAACAAAGTGATAGTAGTGCTTTATGTATTTTAATTTACAGGGTGTTCAGAAATGTGTTTTTTTTAACAGTTGAAGATTAAAATATAGAAAATTTTTATACATTTTCTAGCAACCCTCCACGAGATAAACCTACCTATCTATCTGGCTTATCGCCATTTCATTTATTCCTCGTGCTGTTTTACATCTATTTATTTATTTATTTATTTTTGGTAAATATCCTCGTTTCTTACAAAATTAATTTTTATAACGTTTATACTCCAAGTCATTTGTCTACCGAGATGTAAGTTTAGGTAACGTGCGTCATTGCACTGCAAAATTTGGCCGTTTTAAAAGAAGAACATAAATTTCTACTGAACTAAGCGTACGTCATCAGATTAAAAATGTCAAAGAAAAATTTTATACCTATTTTCTTTCCTTTTCTTATAGTTTTATGATTTTTTTTATAGTAAATTTAAATTTAAGGTTGTAATCTCTTCAGCGCATCTTAGACTCTACAGTAAAATTAATACTTAAGTCGTTTAGTATTGTTTGTCTCATTAATTGAAAAGTATATCAAAACTAAACCTTCTGAAAAGGATTTTTGAAAAATTCTGTTCGTGTATTAATTACTGAACAAAAAAGTAGCTCTTTTTATAATAGCCCAAGAACCAACAGATCAAGTAATAAGAATCGAAAACTGCACTTTAATAGAATAAAGGAGAAAAATTGATTTTGAATTATTTTACCTTTTAAAAACAAAGCTCTTATAATTTTTTAGGTTTCTACCTAGGTGAAGATTTTAAAACTTTGAAACAAAAATTTGGCCCAAATTTCAAAGGGAAAAGATGTTACAATTACAAAATTACTTAATTATTTAAATTTGAGATCAATTAAAATTTAAATTATTTTGTTTTACTTCTATAAATACTAATTACAATCAGTTAAATGATTTAACTATAAGTAAATTTTGTAACGTTGGAAAATAAATCTGATTACACCCACTAGCGTATCTCCAATTTTATTTATTGGTGACATTGTTTTATAAAATTAAGTATTTTAAATGAATTATTAAGATATATAAATATTTTTTTTATATTAAATCAAATGTTAACATATTTTCTAGCTATGAGCTTAAAAATGAAATATTTTATAATTACGATTTGAATTGACTTAAGTGAACCTAAAAACCAACTGTAGTTGTTAGGCAAGTTAATTTTTAATGTGTTTATTATAAAAATATAAAATTTATAAATTATTGTCGTCTACTTAATTAATTAAATTAAAAGAAGTAAAAATTTATCGGGGTTAGTTGTCCCTGTTAATTTTTAATTTTATCTGTACGGTAAGTTTAAAAATGTGAAATGTTTCAGTTTATGAAATTGTCACTATTATTTAAAAGATTAATTGCCAAAGGGTTTTGTTGACGTTCAAGTCTTGTATTTTTTGTTTCGTCGTATTTTGTTTAGAACAGTCTTTATATAAAAGTCATAAATAATGAATTACATTATTGTTTATGAACCAAGGGGAGTATTTATAATTTAACGATTTTTGATTGTAGAGAATTTCACACCACATTTTTGTTTTAAAATAACACATGGCTGTCCTTATATAACCAGTATAAAAATTTTATCAAAACGCAACTGTGTTCTCAAAATGACTTGAGATGATTACTTTTGTAAAGTTCCTTAATGTAATAGATTTCTTTTTTATTTTCAATTATTTCAAAATAGTTAGACAATTTTCTTGACACCCGGTTTTCTACGTGCTTCAGTGATGACAGACGTGAAAGCAACTTATATTAAAGGGCGATTGAACTCGTCCACATAATTTTAAATAAATAATATTAAAATTTGTCTTTCATTTTGCAAAGTAATTTTTGGTTGACAAAAATATATTAAATACACTATAATAAAATGATTTATATGCAGAAAGTAAGGATTATGTATTCTTTAAACCACACCTGTTGTTTGGATATTATAATTTCACATCAATAATTGATATTGTCAACGTATACATGATATGCATTTTTAATATTCATTGAATATGAGTAGTATAGTATAATATTATATTTTTTATAATAGTAGGGACCTATTATATAACATCACCAGCAATCAAAGATCGCTTCGTTTCGCATTCATGAATATTTAATTAAATTAACTGATTATGAATTAAATTCATAAGTGAATTTCGTTTATAAATGAAGTAGTTAAGTCCAGCTACAGCGTTTCACAGAAAATTGCATGATCACCCCAACGAATTGATCATCAAACTATCGGATGAATCACTACCGGGGAATCCGCAACGCAGGTTGAGATGTCAATGGGCCCGAGCTATTCTATAACGTGATTTATTTTTTTCTTTATTTATTTCTTCTAACATTGTTATTTCTTCTTCATGCATTATAAACATTATCTCATAGAACACATACTGGGTATCACTGTTCTTTTTCATGTTTTTCTTGTCATCCTTTCTTTACTTTTATCAAATTTCCTCGTTGTATTTTAGTATATAGTTGCAAATAAAGTTATTAAGTAGACTGGGAAACAATAATTTTTTTCAGGTATTTTGTTGTTGTTTTTTTTCATTTTATGAAACTGTATAGTATTCTGAGTGTTTTGATCTATTATTTATGGTGGTAATGCAATTTTTACGAATATAAACTTTATAATATTGTATAAAGACACTTTTGTACAAAGTTCTGGGGATGAAACCTGGAAAGAACATGCTTCTTGCAATCGATCTACTGGATTCAGGACGAATAGAAGACACTGAATAAACTGTCTGAATTTGAAAAACAAATATGGGAGAAGAGGAGTTTTAAAAAAACAACTTGAAGACGAGGCTCCAGACTAACCATCTTACAGCACTGGACGTTATTAAAAAAATATAAATTGCAATTTAGTCTATTTGCGGCAAAGATTTTTTGAAAGTTGATGCAAGTTTTCTTAGGAATGGTTAAAGATATCAGTTTGAAATTTTCAGGACACATTTTACTTAAAACGGGCTAACTTCGCACAAAGGATTATTTAAGAATTGTCCAAAATAAATATTTTACGATTTTTTTCATTATTTATTTTCTCGAATTTTTGTGTACTTTTTATAAAAATTCATAAATCAATTTTTAATACTTTATTTAAAAATAAGCTTCCGCGTGGAACTAAATAAAATCTTGAAGTTCAATTTTTTAAAAATTAAGGTTCTATTTTTTATAGTTTTTGAGAAAAGTTGCAAAAACTTAACATGTAGGCAGTTATGGTCCCCTTAAAGATTAAAAAAAAACTAATTGATTTATTAAAAAATTTAATTGAATGAACAAAAATCACACCACATTACGTTTACACTTCATCGCAAAACTTGTCCGTCCGTATACAACGACAATCGCCCAATATCTCAGTATTTAGGCCTTCGATCAAAATTGAACCTCCGTTACAAAATTATAATTTACAGAACCCTTTTGAGACCAATCTGGACTTATTGTACTTAGCACTTTGGAGTAGCGGCAGAGAGTAACTTAATCCAGACCTTTCAGTCAAAATTCTTAAGACTTAAAGAATTTCCATTTGGATGAATGAATGAATGGTTTGAGTAAATGTACAAATAAGTGAGTCGATGAATGAATTTTTAATTTGTTTAATTATTTGCAAAAATACAAGCGGATTGCTTATATAGTATGTATAGCATGAACTCACTAGCTTTGTCACTAGTCGACTGACTGGAACTAGCTATTCACCAAGCTGTAGTCCTTTTGTTACTAAGATTATGTGGTGTCCCTGAAAGCTTTGTAAGAAGTTCTTTGAGCTGCAGACCGTACGCACTCTAATATAGAATAATAGAAATTAGATGATCAGCCAGAAATTATCTATATAAATAAAATTGTGATTTTGTTTGTACAATTTTTCAAAATGCCCCAAATTTTGTTTCTACGCCAGATCTATCAAGTAAACACCGAAAATAAGTTCAGCTTAATTTTTGTCTGTTTATCTGCTTGTCTCTACGTTACGGCATCACGAAAAAACCGCTTAACCAAATTAAATGAATTTCGTTATTTAGGTTTTAGTTAATGTATCAAAAAATATTATATAATCGAAATTACGAAAAGTTTAAAGACAAATAAGTTTTATCATGTAAAGTTTTTCATTTTCATGCATAGACTAATAACGGGGATATTACCAATTAAGAAAAAATAAACATAAATATTTATAAACATAGGCCTACGCGCCGGTAAAACCCGTATTCATTCAGTCAGTTACCTACCTACCCATTCCACCAGTACACTGTACACCCATTCATTGGGTGTACAGTAGTACACTGTACACCCATTCTCGGTCATATTGTCAAAAATGAATCTGTATTCTTAATAGTTCGTTAGTTAACCATCGTGGTGTTCCTATTGTGATTTGCCTTTCATTTATTATGAAAATAATAAAGCTCTGCATGTCTTAATTTAAAAATACCAAGATCTGGCTTTTATTTTACGTCCAACTACTTTTTTTCATTAATAATAATTCTTAAGTTGAAAGGAGGTACGAGTAGATAACAATGAATGATTAAAGAATATCAGACCTGACAGGTATCGAACTCTGTACACCAACAGACCTTCCACAGCACTAAGAAAACCATTCGAAAACGGGTACTTTAGCTAGTAGTAATATAAAATCCTAAACCTGAACACTGATAAACTGATGAACTGGTGGTTGAATAAAATTTATACAACCAACATTCATTTAATTTAACTTGTCCAATTTCACTAAGTTTATTAAAAATTTCACTCATTTCACTCTGCCGGGAGTTCGTACTCTGAATTCTCCTCTTCGGACAAATCATCGCATGGTTCATTTGCTGCAACACTAAACCCACTGTTTGGTGTCCTTGTATAAACCAAAATTTCTGAGCCGTTGTTCGATAATTTTATATTGTTATTAAGAACCTTTTGTCTGAAGTCATCTCTGTTAGGTTTTAAAATATTTGGCTTTTAAATTCAGTAAAACTTTCAATAAAACTTTTCTATTAATTTGGATGTTATTTATGGAAATAAAATTATGTAAAACTATATGTTTTTTTTTAAGTGATAAAGGTATTTTAAAGTTCTTCGTGTTCTTTTTTATTTTATATATAAAGAAGCCTAAATGTTCATATCAAAGTAAAATTATTGCTAATAGTCTTTAAACTGAATTTTCTGTCAAAAAAATTATAATTAATAATTAATTTCTATCAAAATTAATTAACGTGTGTATTTAAAAATTAACTAGTGTGCATGTTTTAATTAGGTCATACCAAAAATTAAGTTATACAAAAAACCTAAACATGCGTACCGATTAATTAATTAAACCTTGAATTATTACTTATTGTAAAGTAATAAAAATTAATTAATTAATAATCGTTGTTTATGCTAATTATGTATTATTTTATTTATAACTTTTATTATTCTACGAAAAGACCTTGTCTTATCTGTAACGGAAATACAATTCATGAGTTTCTGTTCAATTCTGTCTGTTTACTTCATTTTCTAGATTACTCATCATAATTTTGTTTCTTTACTTTTAAAGAATAAAATTTTACTAGCTGACCCGTACAAATTAATTCGCACAATAATACTAACATATTCTTATCCACCAATCTATAATAATATTAAAATTTATTATCTATTATTTTGCGAGGTTAAACAGTATTTTTTGCTAGGTAAACAATTTCCGTCGCCGTAAGCACCATTCGAAACAAGATTGAACTTCTTAACGCGCAAGAATAGTAACACCATCAAAACTAAATTCAATTATGTTTTTATTTACTTCATGAAATCCCGTTACGGCTTTCAGCGAGTTTCATTTTCAGATTTTTACGAAAATCCCGAAAGTGTCTTCTCTTTAATTATGTAAAATGTTTTTTAATTCGTTTGGTAGAACTCTGAATTTAAGAACAAACACCATTTTTATTTAAAACACATTGGACCAAATTTTACATATTAAATGAATGAGTTATTTAACTTTGATTTGAGTCTAGTATACCAATACATCACGGCCATATAATAAAAATTCCAAATGAATTTCTTTTCGATTTCAATGGAAAACTTCATCAGCCTATTCCGTATCAATTTCTTAATTGCATCATTTCTTATCCAAGAATTTTGAAGTAGTTTTTCTGGTTCCGCCAACAAAATGTCGTTGTTTTTTAGGTCATCAGCCGAACGGCTGGTTTGAACCTGTAGAGGTTTTACTAAGTACATAAAACGAGGAGTGAATTGGTTTACAATTGCCTTCCTCACTGAGTAGAAAAGTATGCTTATCAGCATGCCGGGCCCTCTGAAAAGCATATATTTTCTACTCTGCAAATAACACCTTCTCTTCATTCACCACAGGGTCTGGCTGTATAATGAAATTCGTTACTTTCAGAGGAGATAACTCTAATTAGTGTCTTTTACACCTCTGCCTTTTCTGTTTTTAAATGATTCAGTCATTTAATTGGCTGACCATGTGATAAGAAACAGAACTATTTGTTTTCGCCCTGCAAATAACAGATTGAGGGCAAATAATTTGACACCCACCTGTCCGTTATGGCCAGAATATTCTGGGGTTCTGAGTAATATTATTCAAGATTTTATTTGAAAGACTGGTTATATCTTTTGAAAAGCTAAATTTTTCTGGTCCCTAAAAAAGTATAACAGATTTTGGTCTCGTCCCAAGAAAATGCCGGACCAATTTCCATTAGAATTTTATTAATTTGGTAATATTTGAAGACGACACTATGAAATGGATAATTCCAGATGGATCAAAAAGTATTTCTTTGTAGACAAACGAATTTCAGATGTGAAAATGTAATTCTTTCCAGAGTGCAATCACCAAGTTAATAACTATTTGAATACGAAACTGATCAAAATTTAAGTTAAATAAACAAACAGTATCTTATTTAAATATCTCGCAATTCTTATACGGGTAATTCTAAACTGCTAGGCAATCTCTCGGGATCTGATTCTAGAACTAAAATAAGATCATATAAAGTTTATATGATCTTGAAGATCTATGATAATATGATCTATGTTTATAAACTATGAAAGTAAACATTCGTATAACATCAGTCCAAAAACGCTTCGCTATCAAGTTTCAGTCAGCAAAATGTTTCGCCCGGGTTTCAGATAGGCCTACCCCGGTAAAATGAAGGCATACTGAAATTACTAAAGACACCGCTAAAGTGTAAGTTTTGTGATTTTATTTTTTTTTACCTGTAAAATTGAATATAATAGGTCCCAAAATTGTATCCCCAACAGTTTTAAAGATATTTGATATAAAGCACAAAAATTAGGGGTCGAAAATCATGTTTTTCATGTTTAACGTAAATTCCAACTTACTCTGTTTTCCACCAGCGTTTTAATTCCTTTATAGCTTATACCCTTTACTTACTACCATTACTCCTTTTACTTATAATCTATTATTGAAAACTTCATCAAAACGGCTTAGAATAACGTTCCAGTTGTTGAATACCTAGAATTACGTTATTGCTGTTTTAACCAAGAATGTTTCATAGGTTTCTTTCAAGTAAAAATATCGCATTTATTCGTTCCGCTTTCAATAGAGAATTAAATCTTCTGATTCCCTACTCATTTTTTAACTTGTGCGTAAAAAATATGTGCTGCAATGTAGAATATTTTTAAACTTTTATTTCGACTTCAAAAACTGTTTTTCATTTAAAAATTCACCCAATTAGGCCTATACTATGGTGGATTTTTTGCTTAAATATGCATGAATTTGAGCAGAAAAACCCTGCGGATTTCGTTCATATAAGTTACTATAAGAAGTCTTTTATCCAGTCGGTGTTATTTTTAATAGTACAAAGTATTTCCACGAGCTGACTGACTAGATTTTCCAGAGGCCAAGTAGTACTTTTTTTAAATTCCTAATGTGTGTACCGTCTGCAATTAACAGAAATGTAAAACACTCGGACGTAAAACAAATAAAGAATAATAATATGTGTACGTTTCAGTCGGTTCAATTTAAGAACAATAAACAACCCCATGACTCAATGAGATGAGGTTGATATATTTTTTATATGATGTGTAATTGAGGTGTAGTTTTGTGCAGATTCATGCCGACCATTCCTGAAAGCTTATGGTTAATTGAATACCAACCATCAAAGTACACCGTTAACCACTCTCTAGTATTAAAATTCGTATAAAATTAACTACCTTTACTAGGATTTGAACCACGAAACCTTTATCTTCGACAATCAACTCTTAAACAGCTGACTCACGGTGATGACTTTACCACTAGACCATCCCGGTGGGTTCAAGTGGAACACAGATTTATTAATCTCTAGTATAAAAGTAATTTTTCAGTAAAGTAATTTACACTTTGCTGTTATTTCAGAATTAAAATCGGTCAATTTTCCAGTAATAGGCTATAAACTTAAAAATTCAAAGTAAATGGGTTGACGATTCGTAATAAAATTACTCTAGTTTACAAAGAAATTGAGTTTGTAATTTTCAATTTGTTTATATTAAAATTTTATTTAAGAACTCTACGTATCTATATTTGCTTTATAGCATTGTGTTAAAGTTAGTAAAAAAATAATAAAAAATGAGGCGTGTCGACAACGTTAAATTTTTCCCATAAAATAATTATAATGGCAGTTGGCAGTTCATATATGCAATAAATGTATTTGTATTGTAATTATACTCTAAATACAAAAGAGAATAATTATGCAATAATTACTATATTATTTTATATTACAATAATTTTAATTACATTGCTCATTTATTCATAATTATATGTTTATTTTGTCTGATGCTCACACGTGTGTTCTGTATTATGTGTTACTGGGTGAACGGAAAGTCTAGAAACGTCTTAACAAGTACTTAAACGTTGGAGAAAACGCTTTACGACTTTCCAGTTAAATTTTTGTCCACCCTGTACTAAAAAAATTGTTGTTGTTGTTTAGGTCATCACCCGAAAGGCTGGTTTGAACCTGTAGAGGTTTTACTAAGTAAAACGAGGAGTGAGGTGGTTTACCATTGCCTTCCTCACTGAGTGGAAAAGTACGCTTATCAGCATGCCAGGCTCTCTGAAAAGCACATATCTTCCACTCTGCAAATGACACCTTCACTTTATTCACCACAGGGTCTGGCTGTATAATGAAATTCATTACTTTCAGAGGAGATAACACTGATTAGTGTCTTTTACACCTCTACCTCTTCTGTTCTTAAATGATTCAGTCATTTGATTGGCTGACCATGTGATAAGAAACAGAACTATTTATTTTAGTCCTGCAACGAACAGATTGAGTGTAAATAATTTGACACTCCACCTGTCCGTTATGGGAATCTAAAAAAATTACAAAACCTAAAGAGTTAAAATTCAAAATAATTTTACGTTTTTGACTTGCAAATTGTGAAATCCGAAAACTTTTAAATTTGATAGCAGTTAAACATACTAAATTAGGATTCGCGTTTTCAATATTTTTAATTTTGTTAATTAGTTATTTAAATTCGATTTTAATTAAATGTTTAATTGTTATCAATAATTGACCAGTTGCACAGATCAACAGGTTTAATTTTCTAGGAGGTAATGTCTCGTTCCTTAACGAGTTTGATGTGAATTGTAAGATCGAGCTTTTTAACACGATTTTATGTAGCACTCAAAAGAATTTTTAGAAACAAAATAAGGTGAGACACACACTTAAAATTTTACAGAGTAATGTCTGTTCCTAGTTACCTGTTTGGAGAGAGAGGCTTGGACAATGACGGCTGTCCATAGACAGAAACTGCTGAGTGCAGATATGAGGTTCCTGAGATCTGTGGTTATTTTAGATCAGCATTTCGCTGTCTACAAAATGCTGATATCAGACTTGATATTTTTCACTGTGGAAAGAATAGTCAACTACAAAGGTTGTCTCGAATCTTCAAGGTGATTAAATAGGTGTACAACCCGAGGGAGAGATGGAGCCTGGGAAGGCCAAGGAAAAGATGGACGGACCAATGGCCTTCGAAGTTGAATAGTTTAACAGGCCGTATACTTAATACTTGACAATAAGAAAAATAAATTTTAAACATGTGATTGTAAGAAAATTAAAATACATTAAAGTTCAGAAAAATTAATGAAAAATTTTAGAGGTATAATACAAACTTTAACATGAATCTCGCTTTGGAACGCGTATGCGCTCCATAGAAGCAATTCGAAGTTTATTTAATTCATAAACTTACCAACAGAAAAACTTTTTTTAACTTATATAGACAGAAATAAATTGATTAAAGACACGTTTAATGCGACAGTCCTATTCATGGGGAGGTTATAAAAATGTCTAATTATTTTAAGTTTTGCCACGATCTGTTTTTAAAAAAAATAGCTAAAATAATAATCAGTAACCGCTAAATGGTGTAATTTTAAGGGTGTTAGATTACAAAGCTGATGTCTGATTCCCGGCTAAATCTTAAAATTTCAATTCGTTCAAATTCACCATTTCATTACATAATACTTGTTAACGACCAAGAAAAGATCTTTGTAAAAAAAACTTTTATGTAAAACAAAAATTAAATTGGATCTAGCCTATAAGTATTCCCATCCGGAAGAAGGTTTCCCCTGAGAACATTTCAAAATTATGAATGGTAGACTTTCCTATAGGAATTATCCATTGAATCATGGAATAACACTTGTTAAAACATTCTCTATGAAGTCAAGGTAAATGAATAGAAGGAACTTTTTATAAAAATAAAATACTACCTCAAACTAATGTTTTTTTAATGTAGGTAGTTTGTAGAACTTAACAGGGTTCAAAATTTATAAGGTTTTAGTTGTATCAACCCACGTTAAACTTAAAAAAATCATATAAAAATATTAAATTAGGTTCTTAAAACATTTTCTTAACGTTTTGAGATTTTTTTAACAGGCTATGCAACTCTTTAAAGAAAAATAATCATGGTTGCGTTTCCATACTTTTTTGATACCCGGTATTTAATGAGTTGGTATAATGAGTTCTATTAGTGTATAAAATATATGGATAAGTTAATTTCGTCCATATCATTATGTTTCATATAATTTATTCTGTAAAGAAATAATGTTCGTGAGAAAATGTTTCGTTTAATTACACTTTCTGGCGGTCTTTTAATGATTTTATTCGTGAAATATCTGAAAATATTTATTTTTTGTAAAAATTATAATAGAATTTGTTAAAGATGCGTTGTAGGTAAACGAACCGTACTGTAAAGTGCTGTTAAAAATTTCACCATTTTTTTTTATAACAAAGCTTTTTCCAACAAAATAATATGCTTAAAATTATTTATTAAAAGTTTATTTTAAATCTCTACTTCTTTAGTTTTCTTATAAATAAAGCAGCATAAATTTTGTAGCCCAAATGATTACTATACATGCGTCATATCATTGTGGGCTTAAAGGTCGATGGAATCAGCTAACGAATTGAAAAAAAAATAACTCCAAAGTTTTCAAAAGGAATTCCCTACAATTCCGTTTAGTTTTTCACCAAATTACCATCTAGAATAAGATTCCTTAATTTAAAAAACTCGGGAAGTATAACGTATTTTAACTAAACATGCTGCTCATTTCAATGTGATCTTAAATTATCTTACATAGCTCGTTAAATGTAGTCTATGTAGAATTTAGACTTAGCATTGTGTAGTGCAAACGACAAACCTGAAATTCCAATACACAATAATTTTAGTAAGCTTAATTTTAATTGAATGTACAAGTTATTTTTTTAAGTGAATTAGATTGTAAAAAAAAAATAAAGATGTACAAATGTTCATTAAAATAGATCTTATTGTATAATATTACTATATTTTATGATGTCTTTTCCTTTTTTGGTCGTTGACAAAAAAAGATTAATTTATTTTATTTATTGCCAGATCGCTTTTACCACGTTCTAACTGTGCAATTTCCTTGATGTATTCCCTTCATTTATTGGCATATACTTCTATTTTGATTTTCCGTTTATAATTATTTTACTTTGTCAATTATTTTATTGTATGACTTACGAGATGTGGCTATTAAATAACGAGACTGACGTTGTAAACAATTTTCTTTTATTTTATACATAATCACTTATTATCACCTTCAATATACACTCCTTCTCTATCCCTACAACGCTCCATGCGAATTTTCCAGCGTTGGAAACAGTGCTGGAAGTCATCTTCTGTCAGCTCCTTCAGGACACGTGCCGCTCAAAAATGTTTGAAATGAAGTTTGCTAAAATGTTTGTACTGACACTTTGTACGCGACTGAAAATGACCCAAATTTTTTGGAAACGATAATAACATGTGATGAAACGTGGTTTTTTACTTATATCCGAAAACGAAGCACCAACCATGCACTGGAAGGAGTCAAACTTCACCGAGAGCCAAAAAAATTCATTTTTTTGTTTATATTTTTATATTTTATATTTAAGTAAGTCAAAATTTAAAGCAATGATGATTGTTTTTTTTATATCCATGGGATTATGTACCTTCACTAGGTTCTTGAAGGTCAAACAATTAATCAATATTACTACTTTGAGTTACTTTCTAAACTACTTCAAAGAGTAAGGAAAAACGCCCCCGAAATGTGGAAGGACAAATCATGGGTTCTCCACCAAGACAATGCGCCAGCTCATTCCGCGTTATCTGTCTAGAGATTGCTAGCCGAGTACAGCATCTCAGTGTTAGAACATCCACCTCATTCACTAGATCTTGCACCATGTGGATTCTACCTGTTCCCTAAGGTGAAATCTGCATTAAAAGAGACAAGATTTAAGTCTGTGGAAGCTGTAAAAGAGAACACGTGTCCTGAAGGAGCTGACAGAAGATGACTTCCAGCACTGTTTCCAACAATGGAAAATTCGCATGGAGCGTTGTACGGATAGAGAAGGAGTGCATATTGAAGGTGTCAATAAGTGATTATGTATAAAATTAAAGTAAAATTTTTTACAACGTCAGTCTCGTTATTTAATAGCCACACCTCGTATACTTTACAATACTTTTATGTATACGTGGCAACGGTGGAAGGCGAGGAACAAAGTGGATATTAGTAATGCTAGACGTTAAGCTCACATTGATACGACGTATATTCTTGAATTTAGTTTTCAACAAGCACCGGGCTCATACTAGACTGATTGAAAACATAATGCAGCATATACGCGTATATGTAAATTTTTACTATAATAGCACTTGTTCACCATAGTTTTAACGAAAACAACTTTGGCTGAAGTTACGTCAATTGTTCTCGCTCCTAGAGTAGTAAGTCAAATCATAATGTTAAAAGTACAAAGTTACTGTACTTTTTACCATCTAAAAGTTTGCAGTAAATCTAAAAAATCTTTTGTCGTATAAATTGTCAACTTACATATTGTGCACATTTTCTTTTCAACAAATTATCGTTAACTATTAACATTTTCAAACACTTTTAACACGACTAAGTAATTGATTTAAATTTATTGAAATATATTAATTAAAATTTATTATACACCTGTCGCATTTAATTAATTTTTATCACCTAAATTATTATAAGTAATTATTCTATGAAAACATGTGTAATAATTTTAATAAAATGTCAACTTATTCAATATATTTTTGAAACCATAGATAATAATGCTTAAAACCATTATCTATGGTTTGTTAGCCAAAGCATAAAAATATAAATGTTTTACCTACATGAAACATGTTATGTACTCGTAGTTCTGTTATGTTTATTAACATCATAAATGCAAATTTTATTTATTTTTTTATTTTATTTTATTTAGAATATTGCATAAAATTTCATTAAATATTATTTGTAATTACAAGGTTATTATGCAGATAAAATTTTATAATTTTTATTTATTTACTTAACATAAATTCTATGTTTTTATCGGTAATTTATGTAAGAGAATTTATAATCTATTGTAATTAAGGTTAATTTTATTAATGTTTATTAAATTTTAACAATAAAATATAGACTATTATTATTCTGTCACATTGACATTTTCCATTGAAATATCTTTAACTAGGTGGTCTTGTTTTATTTATTTATGTCAATATAATTTTCTTGTATGTAGGTAACTGTGATTTACAATACAATCTTACAAAGGATATTCTTGTTTTGTAATAAAAAACAATCTATCATCATAATATAATTTTTTAAAGTTTTTTTTATTGTACGCAATCAGTAAACTGTTCCTGAATTGTGCAAATATTTTCGGGTGCTAATTCCCAAAATAAAACTAACGTAGATGTTCTAATTAATATAAGTTCGAAAACACTTCGCTTTCTGTCTGGCCGCAATTTTATGTTTAAAGAAATTTAAATATCAGGTGTTTATAAAGACAGGAGACGGTTAAATTTAAGAAAATTGATTGCGGGTAGGTGACCAGAATAATTTTAGGTAATTACTGCATCAAAATACCTACTCTGTCTAGCGTTGTTTGAAATTTTGGCCTTGGATCCTTGTTAAATTTTGTTGTTATTAGATTATCAGCTGAAAGGCTGGTTTGAACCTCTAGAGACTTTACTAAACGAAATGAGGAGAAGGTGATTTACCATACCTTCCTCACTGATAAGCATCCTCCGAAAAGCATCTACTTTCCATCCTCCAACAGTAAGGTGTTCAGTCTTGTTTACATTTATACTGAGGTCCCATCTTTCATACTCCTCTTGCAACTTTCTCATAGAGAAAGTAAATCAACTGTAAATGAAGCCCAGGAATAACACTCATTACCATGGCAAGAGATAATAAAATAATCATAAATTTTTCTACAACTCAGAATTTGATAAATTATACTTGTTTTAAAGTAAAAGAATCTGTGTATAGCCTGATTTTCGTAAGGAGAGCGCTGGGCAAAACGTGCGTCTGCATTAGTGTAGTCTTGTATGTACTGCAATAGTCCAGCGTATGTAGTCAACAATGGAACAGCATGCCTACAAAATACAATGGGTGTTGTTAATTTTTAACAACACTCTGACTGTACATCTTACTGTAGGTCGGAAGGGGGGCACGCCCCAGACCACACAGAGCGTACCCATAAAACTGCGGTTTAGCTACCCTATCCTCGCCTGCTTTCGAGGTAATGGGCGTTGGCCGTAGCATCTCCATTTGCTATTCGCAGTACACGGTTGTGCGCAGTACATCTATGTGTGGTAGAGCCACGTGCAAAGCATTAGCAGTGTAACGAGCTCGACGGCTACTCGTCCAACGTTTACACGAGTACTGAGGGGAGTGGGGCGCCCTGCGGACGTGACCGCACCCACTCATGTGGATTGGTCTCTCAGGGGTTGTGGGTTCACCTTCTAGGTAGCATTCTGCGGCCACTAAACTGATTAAATTCCTTCGGAATGGGTGTAGTCGGCTAAGGAGTGAACAGATAAATACGCGTGTAGGTCGGAGGGGTATGCGGGGTCGAAGTTATATATGCGCATGCGTAGTCCAGCGCTCACAGCAATTGGCTTGGCCTTTATCTAAAGACCTATTCCCACGATGCTTGTTTACTCGCTGCTATACTAGCGCATAGGTGCCGGTTCCCATGGAGCTATAATATTAATTCCAGTGATCTGAAAACATACGTGAGTTCTGCTATGTATTTCTGTACTAAGTACAGCTTACTAGCAACTAGCAACGTTTTTAAACGTTCACACCGAGGTAGTTTACTAGCACTAGTCAATTATGTGACACTTTTCTCCCCTATTAGCGCTAGTAAGATCAAACATGTTCAAAGTCACTAGCGCGCTAGTGAACACTTTAACTCAACTAGCTGCTAATTTTTCACTCCCATTGCTCTATTTTGCTTGCTCCTAGTCAACTAGCAGCTATAATTATAGTACCAGCGTCATAAGAAAAGGCCTTAAAGGTCGAGAAACAGAAAATCAAAATTTTGACCGAATATCACCTGAGACTTACCTTAACATTGAGACGTACAAATTCTAATACTTTAAAATATCCTAGATATTTAAATTAATTTAGAAGTTTCCTTCTTTAATACTTATGAACTTTTACTTAAAGAAACATTTTAATATCCGTGTCTAAAATTAAATGAATTTGTTTCTTAGGTGGCGCTTACATGACAAAAGGTCAATTTAATAAAATGTACATTAAATTATTACTGTACTCTATTAGATATATTTTTGCACGTAAGTCAGTAAACAATATAGGTATTTGTATTCATTAATACAGATACAATACATAATTATTTATCAACCGTTAAAAAAGACAATACATGCCTTAAGACATATATATATATACATGTAATTTATAAATTTATACATGTACCTTAGACACTTACTTAGAGTCATTATTTCAGTTCCATAATAAGTTAATTGTTAACTATGGTGTTGTATGGTATTGGTTTTTTTTGTTGATCAAGGACTTTTAATGACTTTCAAAGTCAAAGTATTAATGCTTCCTTGCTCAATATTTATTAACAATCATTTACCAACCCTTTCCTAAACCCTGTTAACGGTCAGCGCGTGCTGACCAATTACATATTTTATGTTATGAACATTAATATGGGTAATAAGTCTTAATTCAAAAACATATAACAGAACTTTATGTAACATGATTTCTTAGAAATTTACTTCTTATGTTCTATTATAAAATAATATTTTATTTTATGTACATTTTATAGGTTAATATATTATTTTAAATAAAAGCATGTTAAGTATCATTATAGTTTAAGTTCATATTAAATTATTATTGAAATTTAAATATTTCCGGTATTTAGATTACGTGTTTTATAAGTCTAATAATAAACTTTATTATAAACCGTGAAACTTATATCGGCTTTGTAGATCTAAAGAAAGTATTCGATCGGGTAGACCGCTTTGGCATATTATGTCTCAATTCACAATTGGAAAACCGTTTTCATCTGATAAGAGTTGTTACGGTTATATATACAGAGTGACTGTAAAGTCGCACCCAAACTACAAAAAGTTGTTTTTAGAGTACTTTTTCATATTTTTAACTTACTAAATTACAAAATATCATGAGTTTTTGTATTCATAAATTATTTTTTGATACCTTCAGCTATTATGGTCTTCGAAAAAAGATAGGCCCGACAATTCTCCGACGAGATACACCACACCCACTCCAATTTTTTGCGAGTGTAATGGTTGTTCGTGGAATGCATGTGGGTTGACTGCAGACCATATTCTGGAATTTTGACTGTTGATATATCCGCTAAGACGAAACCAAGCTTCATCGCTGAAAAAAAATCTTGTCTAAAACAGATGTGTCATTTCTAATGAAACGTCTGAACCACCGACAGTATTGCATTCGCTTTTCTTTGTCTGGTTCTTGGAGCTGATGAGTCATACTTATCCGATGGGGATGTAATTTCAGCACTTTAGTAGCCTTACGAACAGTTTTATAAGATAGCTCAGTGTGGCTAGCAAGTTTCTAAAAAGACTTTTTCGGAGAACGAAGAAGATTTTCGTTTATCGTCTGCAGAGTATCATCCGTTAAAACACTTGGACGGCCTGTACGTTTACGGTCATCCACGCTTCCTGTATCCCGAAAAGGACTAAATAAACAAGATTTAGTGGATTTGTGGCACATTAGCATCTGGAAAAGCATTTGATAACTCTACTTTATACTTCGAATACGATTTCGATTGGCAGTAACTCACAACAATGAAGACACGCTGATCTTGCGTAAACGACATTGTAGCTCGGACTAAACGAAATATTTCGTGCAACGACCTCCTTTGGCCGATGGTGTGATCTAGTAGTGCTACCATACACAGTACTGTGACACAATAAATTTTCCTACTCACAATAACTTTCGCGATTTCGACTGTCATTCCTGCAAAGCAGAAAAATTCGGGTCACGACTTTACAGTCACCTGTATTATGGGATATGATGGTTATGCATACGAGGTGTGATCAAAAAATACGGTGAATAATTTTATTATGAACAAAGTAATAAGCTTACATCAAATTTTAATTAATCTCCTTCAAAGTACTCTCCATGGCTAGCAATGCACTTATCTGAATGTTGATTCCATGATTGGAAGCATATCTGGTGCTCTTCTTTCGGAAGGGCCTTTAGCTGCTCTGTCGAGGCACTCTTAAGGTCGGAAATGGTGTCAAAATGTTGTCCTTTCAGCACAGGTTTTATTTTTGGGAAGAGCCAGAAGTCGCATGGTGCTAAATCTGGAGAGTAAGGCGGATGTGGGCAGACAGTTGTGGAGGTGTCGGGTTGGTAGACTATAACTTTTCTACTGAAAGTGACTATGAGGCGGGACCAATACAAAAAAAATCAGGTGTGAAACACTCACACGACTTTCTCTTTCCAATGCAAATAATGACCAATATAACCTAATATTAGTAATAAAACATTAGAAATAAACAAAAAACTAACCTCAAAAACATAACCTAATTTTAATCATGAGTGAATGATGCAAAATGAAAATCAACCTCAGTTTGGCTTAAAAATACGGAAAATCACTCTTTCACGCTAAACTAGGCTCTGTAGAGAAGAATTCTCTAAATAAAAGTTGTAGATCTTTTAATTTTCTTAAAAAAAATTTTCTTAATTTAATTGTATTTTTTTGTCGTAAAATGAATGCTGAGGCTTAAATCTTTAAAAAAAATCGATTTTACCAGATTTTAAAACAGATTAAACGATTTTACACAGAAAATCGCTAATTACCGCTAAAGTTAAACAAAAAAATGTTTGAAATAAAAGTTTGTAGGATTTTAAATTGTCTACAACTTTTATTATATACATGTTTTCGCTAAAATGCATATTAAAGCGGCAATCTTAAAAAAACAATTTTTTTCGTGAAAACAACCTCCCCTAGAATTTCAGCAGACATGACGCCTACCCTATCTTGTAAAGCATAAAAAATTTAGTAAACATAGCGATTTAAAAAAAATCGTAGGACCAGTTTTTGATAAAATCGCAAAAGAGTGAAAAATTACACGAATAAACTACTACTTCCGGTTGACCGATTTTGATGAAAATGTTCTTGTCGCGTCCGGTAGTAGTATCTAACTTAAGTTTCAAGTTTCAAGTTCGTACGATGTTCCGTTCTTGAGATATTCTGTTCACACACGCGCGCGCGCACACACACACACACACACACAGACCAATCGCTAAAAACATGTTTTTTGGGCTCAGGGAGTCTGAAAACGTGTAGATCCGGTGAAAACTCGATTTCGAAAAATTAAAATGAAAACAACACTTTCCTTCCTATATTCATATAGGCAGGCAAGAGAAAGTAAAAATTAACTATTTCAAGCAGGACGTGGCAAATAAGAAAATTTTAAATGTACGAGTATTAATTTTAAAGAATTAAATTTTTCATTGCGATTCCTTGGGTAAATAAAAAATAAATTACAATACATTAGAACTTTACTGCAAATCTTTAACAAAGAAAAGAACAATACAGAAGATTTTTTGTAGAAAAGGTTTTTGATGAAAATATGAAAGTTGAGTTGTTTTACGATTGGTAAAAAAGACTTTCTACTCATTGTAATTGTCGTAAAACTAGAAGAAAATGAAGTGGTCACTACTAATTGAACCTTGTGCAACCCTTACTCTATAACAATGTACAGATATATTAACTGTGAGAGAGGAATGTTTGAAACCCTTGACTAATATAAGTTGCCAGCCTTCACTAGGCTCAAAACACATGAAATTTTTAACTATTACATTATAAAAATTAAGAGAAAAATGAAAGGGTCGAAGTTATAAATAAGAAAATTAATAAACACAAAATACATGGTCAAATTATTCATAAATATCTTTAACTAAATTAAACAGTAATTTTTAAATTATAACATTAGTAATAATTTATTCTAAAATAGTGTGTGTTAAAATAAATACATTGAAATTTATTATTTCAAAAAATTAATGTCAAAATTTAGAAGTACTGTATCAACCTTGGACCAAATACCGCAATCTTTATGTTCTTACATTTAGAAGTATGGTGATAACTTATGCTTTAGTTAAGTAGATATCGGCTGCCAATTTTTATGGCGAAAACGCACATTGTCTGTTTCGCACAGTGCCATTGTTTAAGTGTCACCTTTTTGCTATTAATTGATTATATTCACGATATCAATTAAAAAAATAATATTGAAATATAGGTTTGCTAATAAACGTTGTACAATAAGTTTTGATATTCAGTTGTTCTGCAGATATAGTATACCAGGAATTGAAAATTGATAAATTTTGTTATTGTTGTATCAGTTTGTTATATACAGTTTCAGTAAACCTTAAATAAGTCAACTAAAAATTCTAAGCCATGAATTAATTTTGGTTTTAATATGTATTTTACTAAGCTTACAGTTACAGACAAAGTTAGGTACCTTAGTTTAATACTTGACAGACGTCTCACGTGGAAACCACACGTTGCACACGTCAGAGCAATCTCAGACTAACGGTTTCGTATGTTGTATGGCGTCTTAAGTCGCAAGTCCTCACTACCTCTACACTTAAAAGTCATCCTCTATAAATCACTAGTACGGCCAATTTGGCTATATGGTGGACCAATTTTTGGAGCCTGTCACAATACAACACTGAATATTTTTCAAAGACACTAGTCAAAAGCACTTCGAGTTATAACAAACGCACCTTTTTATGTAACCAATCATATCCTTCACAAAGACGTGAAAATACCAACCGTTCGAGACATTGTCAACGCAACATACAACTCATTGCACACAAAGACAATTGACCACATAAATCCAAATGTCAAATCTCTTTCAACTAACGATCTCCCTGTTAAAAGACGACTGAAACGAAGGTGGAATAGGGATCTTCTCCGACCACCATAACAACAAAAAGCAATTGAACTTGTCATGCCTGTGTCATTTCATAAAAACAAAACATCATTTCATATAAGAAAAATCATCCATCATAGTTTATAAATTATTATCATTGAAAAATGTTGGCACTACATTCCTCGCAAAATTTCACGCCGAAATCGGTCACTGGATCGATTCACATTCGCGTCACATTCCCGCCATTCCTCATTCATTCCATCTCATTTACTAGGTGTGCTTTTAAAAAAATGTACAGTTGTAAATAAAAATAAAGTTGAAGACAAAAAAATATATATTTTGTTTTATATGTCTATATTAGGCTGGTAAAATTATTAAGTCATGTTGTTTAGGTTAACAGCCAAAAGACTGGTTTGAGCCTCTGGGTATTTTACTAAGTAAAACGAGGAGTGGGGTGGTTTACAATTGCCTTCCTTACTAAGTTGACAGAGTATATGCTTTTCAGGATGCCAGGACCTACGAAAAGTAGCTTCTTTCCACCCTGCAAATGACACTTTCACTTCATTCACCATATGTTGGGGAGGGGGTGAATCGTGAAATTCATTACTCTCAGAGGAGATAACTCTGACTAGTGTCTTTTACACCTCTACCTCTTCTGTCCTTAAATAGTTCATTCATATAATTGGCTGACCCTGTGATAAGAAACAGAACTATTTTTTGTAGCTCTGGAACTAGCAGATCGAGTGCAAATAATTCAACACTCCACCTGCCTGTTATGGGCATATTAAGTCATAGATTAACAAATTTTCGATTCCTTTCAAAACAAGGTTAGGTAACATTGATAAAACACTGATATGTCATGAAAATGATTTTAGTTTTTATCGTTTTTAGACGAACGTTTTCACCACTAGTAGCTACTGAATAACATTGTGTAGTCACAATCAGAAGATGTTAAGTACCTGGGACTTCAACTGGACCACCAACCTGACTTGAAAGAAACACATATTGACAAAACGAAGACAATTGGACATTTAAATTGATAAACTTTACGCTACTAATGGACTTTAAAATGGAAAATTTATTCGTACCATACCACACAAAACATACCATGGCACTTTTTTTTAAATCCTGTAGTGTAACCATTTTCATGCTGTATTCTTGGGGATAAAATTGTAGTAGACATACTAAACAAAATTGTAATGTACTCTACCGGCATTGTATTTATGTACCGGGTGGCTCATATGTCAGTTTCCCCATAAGATGGGACACTTCATTTTGACAAGTTAGTAATAGTGTAATGTTGGCAGCATCACGTACAACATTCATTAGTTGTCTGTAACAGTGGCTAGTGTGAGGTACGTCTCCGTGTAGTTACTATTATTTTCCTTGATAACGGTACTTTTAAAATTTTTATAACTGAACAATGAGTTTATATGCTTCAGTTGTGGTGGAAGAATCATAAAAATACTGCTAATCTACTGGAAGAATTTTGTGATAAGTATCCAGGTGTGTCGTTACCGACTCGGCAACATTTACGAAAGTTAAATAAGAAATTTGATAACATAGGTAATGTTATATGTTAAATGCCCCGAAATGTGGTCGTTCACGATCGATTTGGAATGACGATTACCTACAAAATGTTGCTGAAGCGTTTGTATTCTGATAAATCAATTTTCGTAAGATATCTTCTGATCTAGGGTTATCACTAACTAGCGTGCATAGGATGATGAAGGAATTAAAATTGAAGCCATTTCATTCATCGTTCCTTCAAGCTTTTTGTCTACAGGTTTCTTATTCAATTAACCTTTCTTCCTATTTCCGTAAATATTGGGTAACCGACATATGGGCCATTCTGTATTTTGTATCGAATATGAATTTTTTCTCTAAAAGGAATTGCTTATGCTTAAATTATAGTGTGCTTTAGTCAAACAAGCTAATCATTTTTAGAACGCATCTGTACATATTATCTAGCTAGCTAGGCCTATTTTAAACCTTGATTAACACATTTCAATCTAATGATGGTTAAATATAGTTAGACGTTTAATAAAGATGAATCTTATGAACTTAATATTTTACAGTAAGCAACGTTTGAGATTTCTCAACTATTCTTCAATACGTGACTGAAAGATAGTTCCACCGTTCTTTTTCTATTCAACAAAAAGTAATTTATTATTAGCCTAATACTGTTATTATTATTATTATTATTATTATTATTATTTAAACTCTAAGGCATTTATTTTCTACATTCTAAACTTTAATTTTTATAATTTTATACACATTTGAAATATACACTTATGAAATATTCCACCCTAAAATACTTTCAATTAAAGATATGTTTTTATTTCACCATAATTTTGACCTAACCTAAGAATACTTTTGAATATAACCTAAAAGTTAACGTGGTTATATTTTGCCTTGTAAATTACCGTGGTTTTATTATTAATAAGTTAATTAATGTAAACATATTATTAATTTAAATATGTTTTAAATTATGAATAGATATGGTTTGAAACATGAAATATCTTAAATTTATGTTTCATAACATATGCATTCCTTAAATTATACAATTTTCAGAATTAGGCCTACATATTAATTACAATATATTTATTCATATGTGTAATAACTTGAAGGTTATATTTTGGTCTTTTAATTTTGAGAACGGTTCTGTACAAAGATCTGCACAATTTCCTATTATATTATTTAATTTATATAGCGGATGGTGAAAAATTTCACTGTCAGGAGAAGAGGTTAAAAAACTAAAATTTTGAAATCGTCGAGGAGGGTTATATTTCTTACATAAAAAAGGAGCGCCTGAAGTAAGTCTTAAGAATTTTGACTGAAAGGCCTGGATCAACATTAAGTGACTCTCTGCCGCTCCTACAAAGAGCTGGACACCATAAATTGAGATTGGTCTCAAAATAGTTTAGTAAATTTAAATTTTGAAACGGAGGTTCAATTTTGGTTGCTGGTTAATAACACAGAAGAGTAGCTTCTGGCGGTGGTTAAGTACTAAACGTTTTATACACAGATGATGCTTCCAATTTAGTCATACATACACGTTATTTTAAATGTAAAGACTACGTCAGAACTTCTTCAATGGATTATCTATTATCAACCCATTGTATTGCCATTGTTTTCGGAAATCGACCATATAATCTGTAACCGAGCTAATCTCGGAACCCGGTACTAAAAATTAAAGAAAAAAGAATTTACTTCTACATTATACCTTGTATAAATTCTTAAAGTTAGTTATTGTTTTTTTCTTCTAAACAACTAGTAACAGTAACATTAACGATTAGGTCATTTCGATAATAATTTACATTGACAACAGTTCAGTAGCTAAATCATAAATAAAATTACTTTACCTTTGATATTACTTTGAAACATTTTCAAATCATGTCAGCCAAACGAAACACGAACACACGTTCCACATTTTAAAAATTATTATAATGTACCTATGCACATTATTTAAAAAAATACATATAAATAATATTTGTACAAATAAATAAAAAAATAATAACGTACGATAAGCAAATCAGGGCAGCCTTTCATTTGAATTACTATTTGAAGGTCGTTTATGAACAATTAAGAATTACTGCCATTTACTAAGTATACTATAATGTAACCCTACTTACTACACATAGGTACTTTCACTCTCTTGGTCACCCTCTCTCTCTCTCTCTCTCTCTCTCTCTCTCTCTCTCTCTCTCTCTCTCTCTCTTCCCCTGTATGTATATATCTACTTAACTTATGTTATCGTCAGGCCTTGGAAAATGTTCAACTCAACGAATTAGCAATGTCAGTAATAGGTAACGCCATATTTACAGTAAACTTAAATAAACATTAAAATTTTTATATTTTTAAATATAAAAAAAAATTATAAATATAAAAAATATAGCGGAAAAATATGTAAAACCATGAATTTCAGTAGATTCTATTTCCATTCATAAGATTATATTGTATTTTGAAGAATAACATCACTTGTTTGCGAAATATTTTGCCATACTCGGACTTTTAGGGCATCCATAATCCGTAAACTGAACTGAAAAATTTCGTAATTCTGAGGGAAAACTTGAAAACTACCATTTTATCAAAAAATATACGTACAAGTCTACTAAAAAAAGAGAACATTGCATAAACAAGAAGCACAAGGTAGACAATCACAACAGACTTTTACCTAACGATCAAGTCTACAGAGACATAAAACGAATAACAGTGGCCATGTGCAAGAAACGACTGTCGTACTTTGGACGTATACTAAGAACACCAAACACCAAACTTTTACGCAGAATAATTGACCATGCAATGAGACGAAAAACGGACGCTGGTAACGCATACATGTGGCACAAAAAAATCAAAAGGGATTTACAAGAACTTTGACTAACTCACGAAAATCTAACTGAAAAATCACCCAAATACAAACAGGTCATCAAGGACCACAACCATCGGCTTACGACACAGAAAAGAGAATATAAGAAGGAGGGATTCTCAGAAGCAGCCAAATAGGAGTGTGCTTAGAACATGAGAGAATATCACGCCAAAAAGAAACTGAAAGCTTCCGAATTGACTAAAGTGGTCCATTGTAGCTAAACAAGCACTAAAACAAAACAAAAATAAAAGTAAACCAGAACAAGTGAAGAAGACCAAAGACCAACATGACGGTCGATGCGCGTTGTGCAAATAGCTACTTGAGAACAGCGCTACTAAATAGCTACTTCAAAATAGAAAATAGTTCTGTTTCTTATCACGTAATCAGCCAAATATATATATGACTGAACTATTTAAGAACAGAACAGGTAGAATTGGAACAGACAGTAGTCAGAGTTATCTTATCTGAGAGTTATGAATTTCACTATATAGCGAGACCTTGTGGTGATTTGCAGGGGGGAAAGTGTGTGCTTTTCGGAGAGCCTGGTATGCTGATAAGCATACTCTTAATAAGCATACTCGTAATGTTCTCAGTAAGGAAGGCAATAGTAAACCACCTCACTCCTAATTTTTACTTAGTAAAACCTCTAGAAGTTCAAACCAGCCTTTTGGCTGTTGACCTAAACAACAAGGGGACCTTGTAATATAAAAAATTCTGAAAATATTAATATTTTAATTTCGTGGTTTTTGGTTAGTTTAAACGTTTTGTTTTTCAGTAATATTAATTAATTTAATATTTTTCTTTATTAATATTTCAGTTTAAAACCAATTTTAAATATTTAAAAACACCCAATTTACTTCATGACAAAAAAATTAGCTGATTTTTTGATATTTTTTAATCTCAGTTTACCAAAAATTAACTTTTTTATAATATTTGCTCCGTTTACTCAAAAACCGTTCATCACAAATATTTGAAATTTTCACAGTAGTTTTACATGATACAAATACAAACCCTGAGTTTTTTTTAACCTTGTGGATCACATAAAAGTAACGTTTTATTATGTTTTAAAACAAAAAATTAAGAAAAAGTCAGAAGAGTTCGGGAAAAATTCTAAAAAAAATTATTGTTCACATAAATGTTCGTAAAAACTTAGTAATCATAAAAAGTTACCCTTAGGTTGATTTTCATTATACGTTCCGTTTCCATTCCATAACCGTAACTTATCCGTTCAGTTGAATTCTTTTCTATTCACATTTTCTGTTCCTGTTCAGTTCATTGAGTGTTCAGATACTGGTTCGACGAAAACTTAATTCTAGTTGGTATTTTATTAGATGAAGAAGGTAGTTTAAAAGAAAAAACATCGACGATTTTGGGTGCACAATATGTTGACGAGAAGAAATATCGAGGGAGCGTCTCAGCCTGTCCGCCAAAAATATATTTGCAACTATATAGAACTGTTGTAAACGGAACGGAGGATGGGTATGCGCACACTCATTTACAGTCAATAATATTGTGACACTTGTCGCTAAGGTCCGTTTCGGGATCTAGGTAATTAAATAATTAATACACTAAAGTTTAAAATTACAAGTATTTATTACAACTAAAAGTTTTACAAAATAAATAATAAACTAATTATAATGAAGTAATACAATAAATCACTTAAATAATTTACTTAGTACTACTTACAAACAATTATATAGAATGCACATACACAAAAACTGCACAATGCGTATACAATAAAACTGAATAATAATAGCTGACCAACACAATGCCGGGAACGGTGACCTCTAACGCCCGATAGCACTCGCAATAAACACTCGACAAATATCAAACGAATACTAACTCTCCGACCGTACTCGGGGCTCTATTTATATAGGCGTTCAAAGAAACTTCTCGAAAGACACAGAGATTCGATCAATAATCTTTTTTATTGTTTTTTGAAAAAATCATAACTAATGTAAATAAGTCACAATAGAATAAAAGGTGTTACAGGTAACCAATCGACTCTTTCACAAATAGTTGTACAACAAAAAACTTTACGTTATCATACATAATAGCGCGGCCCTTGTTAAATATCCTTTTATACTAACCCTATTGTTACTTTTTCACTCTATTCCTTACTATTTAACATTTTATGAATTAAGTAGACTAGAAATTTCTCGAACCATACTCTTCTTCGATACTGTCACAATATTTTTACGTTAATTTCCTTTGTTATTCACCTTATCCCTGTCCTTATCCGAGGCTTGATTTTGTTTTTGAAACCAGCTTCCTTTTTTTCCACTACACTACTGGCTTGCTAGGCCTAACTTAGCTAGTGGTTGGAGTATTTCTTTGTCTGGTTCCTACTCTTTAACCCTACCAGTAGCTACACTACCGCTGGCATAGCTCTCCGGGTCACTGGAACACGCAATTTCCACCACCACATCAAGGTCTTATACTCCCTAAGTGGAGTAAATAAGGAAAAATGAAAATGAGAATAAGAAGGTATGGCCATGTGAAGAGAATGGACGAGGAAAGGTTGCCTACAAGGATGGAAGAAGGAAGGGTGGACGGAACGAGATCAAGAGGACGACCAAAAAAAGATGGAAGGATGAAGTTAAGAGAAATGTGGAGGGATGGGGATACAACTGGGAAAGAATAGAGGAGGAGGAATGGTCGGACAGAAGAAAATGGGGAGGCTTGGTGAACACCAAGACCCGGCAATAGCTGGAACGGGAGCTGGATATGTATGTAATATTTAACGTAAACGGAACGGATCCGGTATGAAATGGAAACGGAACATATAAAAATCAATCTTAAGACTGCAAAATTTCAGGGCTGTAACCCTCATGAAAGCTGAGAAAACGGGTCATAAATTTAGCTATTTTAACATGGGTAAGATACATGGTGCAAGGTCCCCGTGGTACAAGAAATTATCTCCTGCCCGTTAGCGTAGTGGTTAGTTCAATTTGCTTCTACGCCGGGGTCCCGGGATCGTTTCCCGATCAGGTCTGGCAGTTTTTCATAACTCGTCTTCAACTATCATCCTTTACATCGTCTGCAGTAGCAGTAATTGTAAAACATTCAGAAGTAAAAAAAACAAAAATAAAAAAAAACACTAGTAATTTATGTAATTACGTAGGGTAATGGAAGTAGCCCACAAGAGAGTCCGTGGTCTACACTAACTTTACTGAACTCGTCAGTTCGATACGCACAAATTTTTAGGCGAATAGTATTTCAGTTCGTTAGCTAATAACTAATCGATTAATCGATTTTTCATTGTTCGATTGTTGATTTTTATTGTATTGTTTTCCTAACGGCTAGACTTTATAATTATCTTTAACAGGATTTACACACGACTTCATATATTTAAAGAAATAACGAAATCACGTTGGTGTTATATTTAAAAACTGTAGCACAGTATTACTTTGTAGGTTCAACAGGCTATTCCTGTTAGAATTTTTGTAATTATTAAGAATACATTATACGATACCTGTATTTTTCAATACCTTGCTGTACCTTATTCTAAATATAATAAATAAAAATTAATAAATAATAAAAATAGAAAAATAGCGGTTTATACTAGATTGTCCAATTTTTGGAAGTAATTATTAATATTATTTTATTCAAAGAAAGTTAAAGAAGCTGATTTATACTACTTTCCTTTAGTCTATTTATTGTTTTCTTTATTTTTTGTCTTTAAATTTTATTACGGTACTGTACAATAAGCTGTAAAATTTCAGTATATGATATTTAATTCAAGGGGCGGTGGAAAATTTTACTTTCAGGAGATAAGACACCCAGTGGTACATTCTCCGTTAAAACATACGTATGTTGTTCGTTATTCAGACCAAGAGGTCTTTGCTCCATTTTTGCTTTAGACGTCGTACAGTTGAGAAGTTCCTTGTAGTTGGTTAGGAGTCGTTTGCGAAATTTATTATAGAAGGACGCGATTAGTTCCTTTACTGTCGAAATTTTTGAATCGTTATGGAAAGTTTTATGCTTACATAAAATGGAGCGTCAGAAGGAAGTCCTAAACATTTTGAATCAAAGGCCTGGATCGACTTTAGGTTACTCTCTGCCACTACTTCAAACAGCTGGACACCATAAGTCCGGATTGGTCTCAAAAGGGTTTTGTAAATTTAAATTTTGGAACGGACGAGCAATTTTGATCGAGGGTTAATTATCAGAAGAATAGCTTCTGGTGGCGGTTAAGTTCTAAACATTTTGTACCCAGATGGTGCTTCCAAGTTAGTCGTCTGTCAAGCCACCAGTGCTACTCTTCTGCTTAATTAATCCTCGATCGAAAATGAACCTCCGTTCCAAATTTTAAATTTATAAACCCTTTTTAGACAAATTTGGACTTATGTTGTCCATCTCTTTGGAGCAGCTGTTGAGAGTAACTTAAAGTCGTTTCAGTCAAAATTCTTAAGACTTGTTTCTGGCGCTTCTTTTTAAGCAAGCAATAAAAACCTTCATGACGTTTTTAAAATTCCGACAGTAAAATAACTAACCGCATCCATCATTCTGTAGTACGTTTTGCAAACGACAAAATAACCATTCTAACCATGTAACCCGTGACACGGAACTTTCCATCTGAACGACTTCTAGTAAAAATGTAGCAGACACCTCTTGGTCTGAATAACGGGCACGACCCATTGTTCTAAACGGAGAAGGTACCACAGGGTACATCTTCTCCTGAAAGTAAAATTCCCCACCGAACGTTAAATTAAATATCATATACGGAAATTGTGCAGCCAATGTACAGTACCGTAATAAAAATTCAAAACAAAAATTTACATCAGAATTTACATCCTGCATAGAAGTAGCCATTTACACAATTTTTTTTTTATATACGTACAATACATAAGCTTGAGAGGTGGACCACAAGAAACGCAGCTCTTGTAGTCCATCTCTCGAATGTTTAAAAATAAATACAAGAATTATTTTACATTAACAAAATGAGATAATTATTATACTACAAATTATTTTAATTTAAA